>CM076581.1:703917713-703973540 GCA_034641835.2 Pinus albicaulis
AACTGGAAGAAGCTCCATGCTTCGGATTCCGAGTTGGTGGATCCCACATTGTACAGACAACTGATTGGTTCCTTGATGTATTTGGTCAACACTAGACCAGATATTTGTTTTGTAGTCAACACGATGATTCGGTTTATGTGTGAGCCTAGGAAGGTTCACTGGGTGGCTGCAAAACACATTTTGCGGTACTTGCAGGAGACAGTGGATTATGGTCTGGACTACAGGCAGGGGGATGGAGTGAGATTGGCAGGTTACACTGATTCTGATTGGGCAGGTTGTGCTTCTGATAGGAAGAGCACTTCAGGGTGCTGTTTTGGGTTGGGTTCGGCGGTTGTGTCATGGTTCAGCCGAAAGCAGCAGTCAGTAGCATTGAGTTCAGCGGAAGCAGAGTATATGGCAGCCAGTCTAGCTAGTTGTGAGGCCATCTGGCTTCGCAAGATGTTGTTTGGCTTATTTGGTCAGCCGTTGAGACCTTCAGTGATTTACTGTGATAATCAGAGTTGCATTAAACTCACGGACAATCCAGTATTTCATGACAGGTCAAAGCATATCGGGATCAAATATCACTTCATCAGAGACTATGTTCAGAAAGGAGCTGTGAAGCTTGAGTATATTCCCACTGATGAGCAGGTTGCAGATATTCTTACCAAAGCCTTACCACGGGGCAAGCATGTCTACTTGAGAGACAAGATGGGTGTGGTGAGGAACACCTTCCTCGGTAAGAGGGAGTGTTGAAATTTGGTACCGGAGGACAGGTGGTTCCCTAAGGCTTTGATCTTTGGCCTAGGGAAAAGTGCCCAAAAGAATTTAATTTTTCTCCTAAAGTGACTTTATAATTTTTATAAAGTCAAATCTAATTTTAAAGTGACTTTAAGTGATAAAGTTACTAAAGTGACTTTATAAAGTTATAAAGTCAAATCTAATTTAAAAGTGACTTTAACTGATAAAGTTACTAAAGTCTAATTTTAAAGTGACTTTAATAAAGTCAATATAAAATTAGAAAGGAAAAAGTGACTTTGGAAATAAAAGACTAAGTGGGTCTTTATTAAAGTGGGGTGAATTAAAAAATGAAAAGTGAGATTTAAATGAGCATTTAATCTCAGCCCTAGATCTCAATCTATTTCAGCCATTGGATTTAGGGATTCCCCAAAAGTCACTTAGGGTTAGGTTAAAGGAGGAAAAGGAGGAAAAGGTCATTTATTCTTTCATGAGCAGATTGAGAGAAGGAGAGCAAGAGAGCAAGGGAGATTTCTGGGCAGTGAGAAGAAGGAGGCAGCAACTTGGCACACTTTCCAAGGCAACATTTCAGCAAGACCATACAGCTGAGTTAGCACAGTGAAAGGAAGAATTTTTGGGCATGGTTTTCTACAAAATAAGGCCGTACAACAATATTGGGCACATAAATCGAGGCAGCAGAGGGTTGTTCTGTACAGCAAATTTCTGCTGTGTTTTTGGCACAAAAATCGAGATTTTGGACAGCAGTATTTATTGTTGTTTGCACAGATTTTGAGAAGGCCATACAGCTACATTTATTGCAGATTTCTGGGCACGAAAATCGAGGAGGATGTACATCATTTATTGCTGTTCTGTTTTTGTTGTTTGCACATTTTTCGAGGCAGTGGTTAAGCACGGAAAACGAGATAAGTTGTAAAGTCTGTTTGCTGATTTTTTTGTTGAATATTTCTCTCACTGTAAAAAGCATTTTCCAGAAATAAGAAGGAGCTTTCGAACTGGTTTTCCCCAAGAGTTGTAGGGAGTTTTTCCAGGGTCATGTTGACCAAAAATATATGTGTAAAAATGTGTGAATGACTGTTTTATGTGTGCTGATATTTATTTCTTCATTTTCCAGCATTCTGTAATTTTTCCAGAATTTGTATTTTCAGCAAAATTTAGTTTCCAGCTTGTTAAATGTATGGATATGGGAAAGGGCATTTAACTATTTTGGAGTAATAAGGTGAAACTGAAAACCGGGGTGGGAAAACAGAAATTTCTACATAGATTAGGGATAGAGTCCCTCCAATATGGACCATGTTAGGATCACCCAGAAGTGGTAGGGCGATTGTTTGAGTGTTAATTTAATTTTGATAATGATTGTTTCTAATATCACTCTAGAGGTTATCAATTTTTTTATAAAATCATTCATTTCTATGCCTTTAGGGCTAGGAATAAATATTTATTTTATAAATAATTGTTCCAATACTTTATTCAAGGGATTTGTATTTTTCCAATAATAACTAGCATAACATTTGGTACTAGTAGCTCAAGAAAATATATGTTTCGATTTGGTGTTCAGGTATACTTCAACTATTGCAGACCATCATTTTTATTTTGGTATCTATAGAAATGAATTTGGAAGTTTTTAATTTATTCTTCATGATACTAATTCTTTCGATGGTTGTAGGTATGGTTGGTAGAAGGGAAAAGAACATACTGCATACATTTTAAGGGTCTTTATTTATATCGATATTCATTGGCCCATGGGATGGCTCTTCTAATTTACTCATCTTCTTCCTAAAGCTACTATACCATAAAAATATAACGTGATGTGTTATTTAAAACCGATTAGATAGCTTTTATATTTTGTTTCATTCAAACACCAAAAGGTTTCAAATTGTATTCTTAGACCTTGGTGCCATGACATTGTAAACACATATTTTTTTAGGCTATGTGTATGCCTTAATATAGTATATGGTTTTCATTTACTTTTAATCGTATTTTTCCTTTCAATTGAGCATATACCCTTTACTTTGTAATAGATCTGGACTATATACTTACCATGGGATTTTCCAATTCCTCTCGTTACTTTCAAAGTTTACACGCACGTAGTTTATATATGTATATTGTAGTTGATTATAATTCTATACTACAATAATTTATAGACTTGTAAATTGGCATTTAGTATAGGGTTCTTATATTGTATATTATTTCAATTTCTCCTATATGATAATTTCATGTTTGTCTTCAAACTATTATACAATTGTATTCGATAAATTTTACTTATTCACTATTGTATAGATTTTATGTAAAGGACTTGTTCTTGAAGTCTCCTATGTTTTTATTCTTTCTTGTATTTGGAATATTTAATGGTATTATGAAGGAATACTAAATGTCTTATCCAATTAATTATCCTATTCCACCAAGTTACTATTCTCAATTAATATTGAAAGTACTACTCAATATTACACTAGTTCTTTAAAAGAAATTAACAATTACTTTCATAAACCATACATCCACTTTTCAAAACTTGCAAAAAGAATCAATAGAATGTTATTTCATAGGAAAAAAAAATTATATTCCATGTTTCCTTACTTGAAAATAGTAATTGAACTTTCATTATACAAACAATTTCATTCATATTTCTTCAATAGGATTATATGTGGCTTTAAACAACCCAGTGAAAGTTTACACAAATTCATTTTAATTTATTTTAATTTATAGTATACTTCCAAATTTCCATTTATTCTTGTAAAAATATAAAAATATTTTGAGTCTTATATAAAAAAATAAGTTTTCTTTCATGAAACATTCATCTAAATGATAAATAGAGAAGACAAAGCTTCTCACACGCATACATATATATCTTCTTGATTTCAATTCAACAAATATATAATATAACCAACTATATGGTATCTCCTAAACTCATACTCTTACATTTTTGTAAAATAATGCTTCTAGCAGAGTTCATTTAATTATTATATACCTACAAAGTTCAGAGTTTATATCATACTAGATTAGATTTACCTAATATGAGATAATTTATATATGCATGTGCACCTTACCTTGCTCTCTAATTTAGACTATATTCAGCATATATTATCACATGTTTGATCACAGTCAATTACTTTAGTAACTATCCCTTCTACGTACGTATATACTCTTTCATATAAATTCATCTACTTCTTTCCAAAAAAATTACTATTTTAATCTAAATATATGACTTATTGTAATGACATATCTAATTGAATTTGTTTCTTAGGAAATAATTAAGTTATGTATGCAAAAATATTAACATATATAAATAATTATCTGAATTCCTCATTTAATTTGAATTCTAAATATAGTATCCTTAACTATTCTCACATTGATTTATAAAATATATATATATATATATAACACATCTAATCATAATTAAATGCTTGTGTAATATTTAGGAACAGATCATGTTCCACCCAACCATGAATTATTTTCAACAATTACCCTTGAGCTCAGACTTAATATCATACCAGAATCAACAAACCCTTTGATTATTTAATGGTTTCTCTAATAAATACTTCCCAACAAATTTTTCCTTAGCATTGTTATGCTTTAAGAGTCTTCATCCCTTAGTTTCCTAGGAATTTTATTTTAACTTAAGAAAAATATCTTTTCTTTTTTTATAAAGCGCACCTTTCTCTCCCATTATTCCATATTATATTTTTAACCTGATCTTAGAATTTCTCTCCAGCTAAGTGATTTGTTGGAAATATTGAGAGGGGGGGTGAATCAGTATTCCTTTCAATTAGATTATTAGTTAATCTTCAATTATTATCAGTGTTTGTACAATGATAACAGTAAACAAAAGGAACACAAATGCACACAGTTTTTAAGGTGGAAACACTCTACAGGAAAAAACCACCTGAATGATTTTATCATAATTCTTTAATATTAAAATCCAATTAAAAATAAAGCTCCAACTTTCTAGAATCTAGAAAAAAATTCTTATCCAACTCCCACTGGATGGATGCTCCAACGCCCAAGATTATTCAGTAGTCAGCTGAATGGATGCCCCAACACTCAATGAGCTACAAATCACCCTAGCACCACCCTACCACCCTAAATTTTTCACAGGCTTGAACCTATTGGTGACTTCATGCACTAGCCTAGCACCACCCTACCACCATATAGAAGAATAAAAGAAGAACAGACTCTCGTACCAGGAAAAATGGTCCACTTTACAATGATATAGAATGACGTAGAAGAATAAGACACACTAGAGCATAACCCCAACTATAACACAACCACCTAATGACGATCCTAGACCTTCCGACAGTTCCTCTTCAACTCTTCATAGATAGACACTTATACAAATTTTACAATGATGTATTTACAATGACTTGGTACAATGATGCCTTTACAATGAATATATGCAGTGCTGCCCACTTGAACTCTTCATGTAATGAAATTCTTGTTGATGTTTTAGATCTTTATTTCTACTCTTGTCATGATACCCTCTACTGCACCATGCTTTCTTCTGCTGCCCTAGAAATTCTATTCCTTTATAGCCCTTCACAACACATGATCTAGATTTTTCTTTCCTTCTAGGAGGTTGATATTGAATCTCATGTATCTCTACTATTTCATATCCTAATATGTTACTTTCGGTTTTGTAGTAGTCCTCTGAGTCTTCTATCCAATTCCACATGTCACTGTTTATTCAGTAAGCTCTAAATTTTATATTTAAAAAATTACAGTCTATGCACTATCTTCCACTCCTTACATAATTCCAATCCGATACCCAGAGAGAGATTTATGACTATTTTCCCAAGGTCACTTCTTTGAGATGAAGTTTAGGAGCCTACCAAAACACTGATTTCCACATATCATATCTCCGAAAACGTTGTGTACCTTGATCTGAAATTTTTACAGCAGCTTCCTCAGGATTTTGGATTCTCCTCAAAAAAAATTCAACTCTTGAACCATCGTAGAAAATAAGTTAGAGAGAAAATTCCACAATGACCTGTTTCAGGTAGCGAAAGCCATCCATAAGGAGGATATGAAGATCACAATTTATATAAATTCTTAGGTTGAGAGAGGCTTCAACAAGTGAAGATGGAAGGAAATTTAGGAGCTTAAAATATATTAATTATTGACTTTTCAATGACCCATCCAAAAACCCCATGGGGTTTTAGCCCAATAACAGGGGTTACAAAATTTAAACATGAATATCTCTCAAATCATGAAGAATTAAGTGGCGTGCCATATAACAATGAAAACATCTTGATAAGTAGAAACCATCAAAAGAATTCATAACTCAGGATACAGTAATTTGGTAGGTAAAAATTCCCATGCAATATAGGGGTCGCCCATGGTGCTACTTGGGTTGAGATCAACGACAACCACTGATCAAACAATCTCCCCCTTTAGCATTGATGGAAGAAAAAGTACTCTCCCTGCAATCATGACACATTGTCCTAAAACATTCTCTCCCCCTTTGACATGAATGGAAAAAGTGTAACTCCTCCTGACACACAACCATCCTGTGGACCGGTACACACTTCCACTCCCCCTTTCTATTCTGAATAAGGAAAATCTAATGAGAACTTGGGAGAATCCAAAGCTTCTCATGAAAATATTCCAATTCTTCACGAGTACTCATACGATCATCAACACTTCCTACCCAATATGCATCTGTAAAGGCTTGAATAATGAGATTTTTACCCTTATGATACCACAAGCCATATTCTGCTGCTCCCTTCAGATATCTAAGAATTGTTTTGATGGCAATAATATGTGATCCTTTTCGTGCTGCTTGGAATCTTGCTACTTGTCCAACTTCTTGGATAACATCTGGCTGGGAGGTTGTTACATATAGAAGACTACCAATCATAGATCTGTACAACCTTTGATCCACATTCTTAGATGAGCCATCTATGCTCAATTTGTAACCTGTTACCATCGGAGTAAGGATGGGTTTGCAATCTTCCATTTTGAATTTCTTGAGCATTTCCTTGATGTACTTGGCTTGACATATAAATATTCTTTTCTCTTGTTGAGATATTTGAAGCCCTAAGAAGTATGTCAGCTCACCAAGTAAAGACAACTCGAACTCACTTTGCATCTTAGTAGAAAAGTTCTTACTTATTCGATCATCATTGCTACCAAATATTACATCATCCTCTTCAGCTATTAGACATGCTTTAGTTACTTTCATCTAGAACATATATGTCATTTGGCGCTTGACTTGTTGTAGCCACAATTTCACCATACCTATCTTTTCTGATTTCACATTTTGTGCAGTTGAATAATATTGTGTGTCCTTGATCACACATTTGTCCAACACTGAGAAGATTGTGATTCATGTTTTCAACCAATAGAAAATTCTTAGCTAGAGCATATTTTCTTCTAAGAGTGATGACATCTTATCCTATAACATTTGAAGATCCATAATTTCCAGAGGACATTGTTCCATCCTTCTTCTCTTTCAGAGATACAAATTTCTTTATATCTCCAGTCATATGCATTTAGAAACCGCTATCAACAACCCATGCATATTTTTTGTTTTGAGCCTTGAGAGCGAGAGCACAATTATCAGTCTTCTTCTTCTTCCATGTTCGTTCATTCTGTGGCTTCAAAGATTCTTCTGGAGGATTTTCAAGTCTATAGTCTCTCGCTTTGTGTCCAACATTTTGACATTTGTAACATTCAATATTATTTATTAAATGTTCAAATATATTGATGCTTCATTGAGCCCTAGGAGGTTCATATTTGACAGATCTCCTGGAATTGTATTGGTTCTTATGGTACGTGCAACATTCTACAGCTTTATGACCAAATTTTTCACATGAATAACAATAACCATAAAAAAATATGTTGGTACCTAAATGGAAATCTTTGTTGAGGAATTTTCTTCCAACACTGTTCTTGCGAATCTTGACCTGTGAATTCTAAATGCATGTCAGATCTCATAGGTTCATTGTATTTTTTTGTAGAAGGTCCTGCTTATTCTTCTTTGTAACTGATGCCAGTTTTGTCGTTGTAAGATTGTTGATTGTTGATGAGTTCTTCCAATGCCCTTGAGCTGTTGGCATAGTTCTGGACAATTTTTCCCTTCTTCACTTCCTTATGCAACGAGAATAATTTGGCTTCTAATACTTCTATTTCTTGGTTGCTTTCTTCGAACTTCTTTTGAAGTGACTCTTCAATACATTTGTGTTCTTCAGCTTAAATTTTGAGACCTTGAACTTGTTCTTCAAGAGTATGGGAACAGATCTTCTCACCCTTGAGCTCTTTTATAAGCTTCATTGCATCCTTGGAAAATTCTTCTATAGTCAACCCTTCTTCTTCGTTGTTTGAGACCTCTTGTTTAATGTGCTTGGCCATAAAAAATACTCTCATTGGATTCTTCTTTTTTGTCATTGTCTTCATCTGATGATGAGCTATCTTCTTTAGAGAGAAATTTTCTTTTGGATCCTTGCTTGTTGAATTTTCTAAAGCCTTTCTTTCCTTTTTAGTTGCCATCACTTCTATTCGAACATTCTATTGCAAAATGCCCAAGCTCACCACAACCAAAACATAACAATGAAAGTTTTCCTTTGAATTTTCCCTTACCAATTTTTAGTTTTCTCATAAAGTAAGCATGTTCTTCATTTGAAAGACCTTCATGATGTTCCTTTTCTTCACATTTAAAGGTTCATGTATTTTCAATTGAAGGTTTTTTTTCCTTATTTTTTTTCTTAGATGCAACGAACGTAGTCTCTAGATGCGAAGTACCCTCTTCTTCATCAATTCTCATTTCATATGCTATGAGAACTCCATTTAATTTCTCTTTTCTGAGTTTTTCCATATTTGCACTTTATTCTAAGACCGATACCTTTGGGTTCAATCTCCCTGGTAATGTTCTAAGAATATTTTGTATAATAGTCTTCTCATCAACTGGTGCTCCCAATCCTTCCAAAGTGATGGTTATTTCATCAATGTATTGGAAGTATGCTGCAATGTTTCCATATTATTTCATTTTGAGTTGCTCAAACTTTTCTCTATAGATTTGAAGCTTTGCTTCTTTGACATTGGAGTCACCTGCTTATATATTCTCAAGATTTTCTGATACATTTTTGGCAGTTTTACAACCCAACACATTATGATAAGTAGATTCAATAAGTCCACTGATAATAATCTTCTTTTCTTTTGCATCATTTACCAAATTATTCTTACCTTTTTCATCCATGGTTGGTGTAAAGCCATTTTGAATAGTGTCCCATACTTCGTAACCTTGCACCAAGCGATAGACCTCAATTCTTCCTTTCTAGAGTTCATAATTATTTTCATTGAACAGAGGTACACCATTCATGGTATGCTCCATGACCTCCTTCCAGATTTTAAGCTGCTATTGAAGGAACCAAGCTCTGATACCAATTGTTGGAAATACTGAGACGTGGGGTGAATCAATATTACTTTCAATTATAGCATTATTTGATATTCAATTATCGGTGTTTGTACAATGATAGAAGTAAACAAAAGGAACACAAATACACACAGTTTTTAAGGTGGAAACCCTCTCCAGGACAAAAACAACCTAAATTATTTTCTAATAATTCTTTAAGATTCAACTCCAACTGAAAATGAAGCTCTAACTTCCTAGAATCTAGAAAACAATTCTTCTCTAGCTCCTACTAGATGAATGCTCTAACACCTGAGATTCTTTAGTACTCTACTGAACAGATGACCCAACACCCAATGAGATATAACTCATCCTAGCACCACCCTACCACCCTATAGAAAAATAAAAGAAGAATGGGCTCCCATACCAGGAAAAATGGTCCACTTTACAATGATATAGAATGATGTAGAAGAAGAAGACACGCTAGACCATAACCCCAACTATGACACAACCACCTAATGATGATCTTAGACCTCCTAACACTACCTCTTCAACTCTTGGTAGATAGACACTTGTACAAATTTTACAATGATGTATTTACAATGACTTAGTATAATGATACCTTAACGATGACTCTATACAGTGCCTCCCACTTGAAGTCTTCATGTGATGAACTTCTTGTTCATGTTCTGCACCTTGATTGTTACTCTTTTCATGCTACCCTTTACTACACCTTGCTTTGATTTTCTACCCCAGAAAGCCTCATCCTTTGAAGCCCTTGACAACACATAATCTACCTTTTTCTTGCCTTCTAGGAGGTTGATATTGAATCTGGTGTATATTTGTTATTTTAGATCCCTAATATGTGATTTTCGGTTCCATAGTATTACTCTGAGTCTTATTTCCAATGACACATGTCTGACCCAATTTTTATTCTTCAAGAGAGAGTTATGTCCAATCTCTCACAACGACCTAATTATGGACTAGTTCAGTAGAGAGAACTTGTGCGGAGTGGCACATGTCATTGTTTCTTCATTCCACTCTAAAACTGGTACACTGAAAACTAAATTCTATTCCATATCTTCCACTCTTTACAGAATTCCAATCCGATACTTAGAAAGAGAGTTATGATGATTTTCCCAAGGTCACTTCTTTGAGATGAAGTTCAGGAGCCTACAAAAGTACTAACTTCCAAATATTATATCTCTGGAAATATTGAGCACCTTAATTAGAAATTTTTACAGGAGCTTCCTCTAAATAATTTCAGCTTTGCCTCTAAATAATTTCAGCTTTTGAGCCTTCGTATAAACAAATTTAGAGCGACAATTCCACGATGACCTGTTTCAGGTTGCGAAAACCCTCCATAAGGAGGATATGAGGATCACAACTTATATAAATTCTTAGGTTGAGAGGGCCTTCAACAAGTTAACATGAGAGGGAATTTAGGAGCTTAAAAAATATTAATTATTTACCTTTCAATGACCCATGCCACAACCCCATGGGGTTTTATCCCACTAACTGGGGTTACCATCTTCAAACATGAATATCTCTCAAACTGTGAAGAATTACATGGCATGAAATATATCAATGGAAACATCTCAACTAGTGGAAACCATAAAAAGAATTCTTGACCCATAATATAGTAATTTGGTAGGTCAAAATTCCCATGCAATATTGGGGTAGCCCCTAGTGCTGCTTAGGTTGACATCAATGGCAACCACTGATCAACAATATCCCCCTTTGGCATTGATGGAAACACAAATACTCCCCCTGCAATCATGACACATGTTCCTACAACATTCTCTCCCCCTTTTAAATCAATGACAAAGTGTAACCCCCCCCCTAACACACATCCATCCAACGAACCTATACACACTTCCACTCCACCTTTATATTCTGAATAAGGAAAATATAATGAGAATTTGGGAGAATCCCATGCTTCTGGCGAAAATGTTCTAATGCTTCATGAGTACTCTTACAATCATCAATGCTTCCTGCACAATCTGCATATGTAAAGGCTTGAATAATGAGATTGCTACCCTTGAGATATCACAAGCCATATTATGTTGTTCCCTTTAGATATCGAAGAATTCTTTTGATGACAATAATATGTGATTATTTTGGTGCTGCTTGGAATATTGCTACTTCTCCCACTACTTGCATAACATCTGATCGGGAGGCTATTACCTATAGAAGACTACTAATCGTAGATTTGTACAATATTTGATCCACATCCTTAGATGAGTCATCCATGCTCAATTTGCAACTTGTTACCATCGGAGTAAGGATGGGTTTGCAATCTTCCATTTTGAATTTCTTGAGCATTTCCTTGATGTACTTGGCTTGACAAACTATTCCTTTCTCTTGCTGAGATATTTGAAGCCCTAAGAAGTATGTCATCTCACCAAGTAAAGAAATCTCAAAATCACTTTGCATTTTTGTAGCAAGGTTCTTACTTAGTCGATCATCATTGCTACCAAATATTATATCATCCTCTTTAGCTATTAGACATGCTTTAGTTGCTTCATCTAGAACATATATGTCATTTGGAGCTCGACTTGCAGTAGCCACAATTTCACTATACTTGATTTTCTGATTTCACATTTTCTGGGGTTCAATAATATTGTGTGCCCTTGATCACAAATTTGTCCAACACTGAGCAGATTGTGATTCGTGTTTTCAACAAATAGAACATTCTTGGCTAGAGCATATTTTCTTCTGAGAGTGACGATACCTGATCCTATAACATTTGAAGATCCATCATTTCCAAAGGACAGGGTTCCATCCTTCTTCTATTTCAGAGATACATATTTCTTTCTATCTCCATTCATATGCATTTAGAAACTGCTATCAACATACCACACATCTTTGTTGTTTTGAGCCTTGAGAGTGAGAGCATAATTATCAGTCTTGTTCTTCTTCCATGTTCGTTCATTTTGTGGCTTTGAAGATTCTTCGGGAGGATTTTCAAGTCTCCAGTCTCTGGCTATGTTTCCAAAGTTTTGACATTTGTAATATTCAATATTATTCATTAAATGTTCAAATATATTCATGTTTCGTTGAGCCCTGGGAGGTTCATATTTGACATGTATCCTAGAATGGTATTGGCTCTTAGGATACGTGCGACATTCTACAACTTTATGACCAAATTTTCCACATGAATAACAATAGCCATAAAAAATATTTTGTTACCTGGATGGAAATATTCGTCGAGTAATTGTACTCCAATGCTGTTCTTCTGAATATTGTCCAATGAAGTCTACATACATGTTTGATTTGATACGTTCGTTGTATTTTTTTGTAGAATTTCCTACTTATTATTCTTTGTAATCGAGGCCAGTTATGTCATTTTAATATCATTGATTATTGATGAGTTCTTACAATGCCCTTGAGCTATTGGCATATTTTTGGACAATTTTTCGCTTCTTCACTTCCTTACGTAGCTGGACTACTTCAGCTTCTAATGCCTCCCTTTCTTGGTTGCTTTCTTCCAAATTATTTTGAAGTGACTCTTTAATACATTTATGTTCTTCAACTTCTGTTTTGAGACCTTGAGCTTGTTCTTCAAGAGTATTGGAAAATATATTCTCACCCTTGAGCCTTTTTTATAAGCTTGATTGCCTCCTTAGAAAATTGTTCTATGGTCAACCCTTCTTCTTTGTTGTATGTAAAATAATTTCTTCTTAGCACGCTTATAACCTTTAGTGTATTTTATATCAGAACTATAACAAAGTCATTTTTCTCTTTTTTCCTCAAATTTTGTGGTGTCAACCTTGTAGGTTGTAGAAGGATAGGAAAAGCAACACTTCCATCTTTATAGTCGTGAGTGGTATAATTCCTTGTTGCCATAAATTTTTCTTTTAAATTTTCTTTCTGCTTCCAATTCCTTCTCCAATTAATCAGGTTTGCAAAGGTGAACCTCATGTTGGATGTTATCCTTTAAGGTACCTATGAATACATCAATGCTATGCTCCTCATGAATATCATTTATCCTGATATTCAATTTTTGGAAGTCCTCAATGTGCTCCACCATTGAACCCTTTTGTTTGAGATTTATCAATTAGCTAAAGAAGGTGTTGCTTTTTTATCCTCATAATGTAGTTATCATTTCCTCCGTAAAAATTGGCCGAGTGAGAATTTGTTTACCAAAAAAAATACATTGATACCATAAAACTGATTTTGTCCTAAAAATAAAGTTTCAATGTGTACCTTTTTTGTGTGTTGCACATTTTGAAGATCAAAATATTGATCCATATATAGTATACATGTTATCAGATCCTTCCCATCAAACTTCCTTATATCGATCTTTGGAATATGGTGGATCTTCCATCAAACGTTAGAGTCTATTCAATCATGATTATCATGTTTTTTATTCTCATCATAAGTTTCATTTAATACCTTTTCTTCATTAGGAAGCATTTGTTAAAGCAAATTTGTGAGACATTCCTTCAAACCTTCCATGTCTTCTTTTAAACCATATATGTTAGCTTCCGTATCATTTTTGGTTACTCTTTTCGAGAGCGAAATTTGTTGCACTTGGTCTCGTAATTTAGATATATCATGTTGAATTTCTTCCTCTTCATCTGTCATAGTAGAGGTTTTTGAGGACTTAATGGGTGTAGAATTGTTTTGTTTGGGAGGCATATTAGAACCAAAAATTGATATATGTTCCTCAATATTCTCTTTTAAACACTTCAAATTTCTTTTTCATCCAAGACTTAAGAAAATTGAAAAACAATACACACATTTTTCTCACTTTGTAGGGTCTCGATATTCATCTTGTGGTATCCTTTCGAGTCTTCCTTCCAACCACATAGGTCCTACCAATATTGAAGTCTTAAAAAAAGAGTTATGCCCAGTGTCCCATGATTTCTTGATTATTGATCTGAAATGATTGTAGTAGTTTTTTTGTGCTAAGTGTCTTTCAGTTTATAAAACATGTGAATAATTGGCTCATTAGTTTGCATAAGGATTAAGGAGTTTTTCCATGATTTGTAGATTATTTTTATTGAAATAAAATATTAAAATAAGCATAAATAACACTGAATAGCAGTGTAAAACAGAGAAATAAGTCACCACATGAAATTTACATAGTAGGCATAATGAAGCAGTTCACCCTCCTGGGCTGCATCTGCTAGTCCAGCTCCCAATGGCTTGTCCATCTTTCATTATGCTCAAAATTTTGATATTATATGTAGTTACATTACTCTAATGGTTTTTTTCTCTATACCAATGGCTCCAGAATGCTCCAATTAGTCAAATATGACTCTTCATTCACTCAGAATGGTCGAAAATTGGGACTCCCACACTTTTTCCTAGTTTCACCTTGGAAAGCTCCACTAAACGTGGAGAACTCCACTTAACTAGAGTTAAAATTAGGCTAGGCCGCCAAAAATAGTGTGCCTCTATCTTGACCACCGATTCTGGTTGCATGTTAAATGTGACGGTTGGGCGGTGGCCACATGCGCACCTCGAAATTGTAAGTTAGAAAAAAAGTTAGCAGAACTCGCGTTATAAACTACATTTGAATAGGTTAGAAACGTGGTCGAATGTTGTCATTAATGTTGACTGTGTGCAGAGTTGGCGTTAAATTTTTCATGTGATATACATACATCGCGACCAATGAAAGTTGTTGACTATCGGCTAATGCATAGCCTGTGTAGAGGTTGTTGTTGTTAACGTTGCCATGTGACAATGTTGCGCGGACTGTAGGTGGGTTTGGACTGCCGGCGGTTCCCAACCCCCAACCATCATTGCAATAAACCATAAATAAAACCTGACTCCATAGACTATTAAGTGACATTGTATAGAGCAGTCAGTAAATGACGTGCATGCCTGAGCGGAGGTTAGGGGGTCGAGCCCTATGTACCTCATAAAAATTTTAACATGCCATTTCAGGGACACATGGAAGTCTCAAGGCTTGCCATGTGGCACCCTCTAATTGGCTCTTCCAACCTCGTACAAAAAATAGTACCTTGACACTTGTCAAACCACGATTAGCCCAGTGGAAGGAATATTCTAAGGAATATTTCCTTTTTGCTTACTGTGCATTCCACTTGGCTGACTGTGCATCCAGTCAAACTTGGTCAAACTATCACAATTTTACCTTTTTGGGATTTCGATAAAAACATGATATCTTCCTCATATGAAATCAGTTTTTCGAACCATTCACAGCACTAAAATCAGGAAGATGAGATATACACAACCATCACGGTTTCAACCCAATCTTATAAATTTTATTTTTTAACAAAATTTATGAACTCCTGATCATTCCTCCCCATTGGGAAGCTTTTGGACCCTAAAAGACATCATTACCTGTTCAATAGATGAGGGTACAACTCTGTCACCTTTCCAACCTACATGCATTTTTCCTTCCTTGGTTTAGTGCCTTTGAGCCCAACTTGAAAATAGTCAACACTTCCCCTCTTTGATGCTCTTGTCCTCCTGTCAAGAATGGTATCTTCTTTGAGCTCATCTAGAAATTCTAGTGGGAAATATTCAATATAAGGTAGCTCAACATAAATTCCTCGATCATCGATCAAAGGTGGCTCATACAAGCATAAGTTTTCAACATTAAAAATTGAATACATTTTCATTTAAGAAGACGAGTGAAGTTGGAATGCATTATTACCAACTTTTTTTATGATCTTGAAAGGACCATACTGAATGTGTTTGAGCATTTTACCTTCCCCTTGCATCCTTTCTTTTCTAATGTGCAACCATACCTCATCTCCCTCTTGAAAATTGTGATCAACTCGGTGTTTTTCATGCCTCTCTTTCTATTTTCTTTGACTTTTCTCAAGTTGTTCTTGAACTTGTTGATGTATAACCTGAATTTTCACAATGAAATTTCAAGCCTTATCAATGTCACTATGGCCATAAATTGCAACATCCTTCTGAAAGATGAATTCTAATGGTGATTTTGGCAAATAGCCAATGCATACTTCAAAATTTGAGGTTTGTGTTGAAGATTGCTTTGCCTGATTGTATGTGTGTTGAATGTAATGCATTCTTTCATCCAAAAAATTAGGATGTTTGCTGCAATATCCTCTCAATAGATGCATAATTGTTCTGTTCACCACCTCAGTTTCTCAATCTGTTTGTGGATGAAAAGTGGTACTCGTTTTCAACTTTGTGTCCATCATTGTCCATAGATTTGACCAAAAATTCCTAACGAATCTGGAATCCCTATCACTAACAATAGAAGTGGGTAATCCAAAATGAACCCAAAATTTTTGAAAATATAGTTCAGTAGTTTATTCGGCAGTAATGGTTTTCTTACATGGCATAAGTATACACATTTTACTAAATCTATCCACAACTACATAAAGATAATCATGTTCCTTTTTTTACATAGGTAGACCTCCAACAAATTCCATGGAGACACTCTCCCATGGCCTTGATCATACCGATAGTGGCATGTACAATCCAAGCTTCCTATTACAAGGCTTACATGTTTTACACATAGAACAACCTCTTATAAAATGTGACACACTACCTATCATGCCAGGCCAATAACAATACGTCCATAGATGCGCCACTGTTTTTCTTACCCTAAAGTTTCCAGCAATAAGAGAAGAATGAGATTCTCGCATGACACTTAGCCTCTCTCCTTGTGGAATACATAGCTTTCCCAAATGAAACAATAATTTTTTATGCATATGATAATATTTTTTTTCAACTTGACTCCCTTCACTCAAACTAGCATACACATCCTAGAAATCAATGTCATGTGCGTATTGTTCTATGTAACTGTCATGTACAACAGAATAATTTTTGAGAAAAGTAGAAGAACCACTGATTGGTCTTGAAAGAATATATGCAACTTTATTGAATATACCTTTTTTGTACCTTATAACCAAGTGAAATTGTTGAAGAAATCCCATCCAACTTAAATTTCTTGACTGCTACAATTTTATTTGCGACTGCAAGTACTGTAATGGTTAATGAACTGTGTGAACAATAGTCTCTTTACCCATCAAGTAATGTTTCCACTTCTTGACACTTTCTACCAATGAATATAGTTATTTTTCATATGTAGGATAATTAGTCACAACACCATTAAAATTTTCTGAATGAAAGGCGATAAGATTACCATGCTGCAAAAGTAGTGCACCCATGGCATAGTCACTAGCATCGGTTTGTATCTCAAATGGATGTCTCAAATTTGGTAATGCAAGGACTATAGCTGAACTGATATTATCTTTTAAAGCTTCAAAATCTCACTGATGTTTGTCTCCCCATTGGCAGACTTTCTTTACACTTGTAACTGCATGCATAAGAGCTGCGATGGAAGAAAAGTTAGCAATAAACTTCCTCCAATATTGAGCTACACCTAAGAAACTTCTTACCTCATTTACTGCTTTGGGTGTGGGAAAATTCACAATGGCCTCCAATTTAGAAGGATCAATCCTCAATTCCCCTCCTCCTACAATATTTCCAAAATATACCAAAGAAGTCTTTCCAAACTCACATTTTGACATCTTAAGAAATAATTTCTCTTTATTAAAAATATCAAGCACTCTATTCACATGGAAGACATGATCTTCTCTTGTTTTGCTGAGAATAAAAATTTCGTCTAAGTACACAATAAAATAGCCATCAAGGAATGGTTAAAAAACATTATCCATCACTTCCATGAAAGTTTCCGGTGCATTACATAAACCAAAATGCATAACTAGACACTCAAAGAGTCCTGGTTTGGTTTTGAATGCAATTTTCCATATATCACTTTCTCCAATTCTTACTTGATGATATCAACTTCGTAAATCGAACTCAGTGAAAAAAATGTCTTCTTTTATCTGATCAAGAAAATCATCTATCCTTGGGAGTGGGTAATGATTTTCTACCGTAATCATGTTCAAAGCTCGAAAAGCTACACATATGCACCAAGTCCCATCTTTGTTTGGTATCAAGGCTATGGGTGAACCGAATTGCGAGGTGCTTGGCCTTATGATTCCTTTACCCAACATATCTTTCATTTGCCTCTTTATTCTATCATTTTCCATTATTTACATGCGATACATACCGATATTTGTTAGAGGATAATCCTGTTGCAACTGAATCTCATCTTGAATTTCCTATTTTGGAGGCAATCCTATTGGCTCCTCAAACATCTCATGATGTCCATTAATCACATCATATAAATATGATTTCAACTTAGGATCATATCCTTCAAAATATTCATGATCAATATCAGCTTTAGGCTTAATCATAAGAATAAAAAAATTCTTACTTGAATTTACCAGCCTCTTTACCTATCTAGCATTTACTAAAGCAATGTTTGTCTTCTTGTGATGTGCTCTAACAATGAACTCCTTTCCATATTTGAATAAATGATACTTTTTCTCATGGAAATAAAATATCGCTTTCTTGTCATACAAGTAAGGGATCCCTAATACAATACCAGCTATGTCAAGCGAAACCACATCTAATTCAACTGTGTCAACAAAGCTTGTAGTGATTGAAAACCTCAATATACATCTCTTTGAAACCTGTAGATTTGCATCCTTACAAATCCAACCCAATGGATATGTTTCTAGATGTGGCATGGTTTCAAGGGTAATTTTCTTGACCAATTATTTAGAGATTAAGTTTTCTTGTGACCCACTGTGAAACAATGTGTCAATATTGGTATGTTTGGATATGACCCTCACATGAAATAGTTATATTATTTCTGCTTCATTTGGAGTGTTTATGTCACATTTTGATGTATTGGTACTAGGTTTAGTTTCAATTTCTTTTCCCTCCATGTTCTTGAATCCCATGGATATAATTTTAGTTTCATCACCTGAATCAGTTCCTAAATCATGTTGAGTTGTGGTGGCGATTTTCTTTTTCCCTTTGTTATTGGGTTTCTTTGGCCTCAATTCAGGATGTAATTTCCAAAAATGAGTTTCATCATGGCCTTCTTTTGAAAAATGTTTACAAGTCACTTTTTCTCCCTCTTTCTTAATAGATGCATTATTTTTGTTTTTACCTTTTGAGGTATTTTTCTTGGCTTTACCCTTAAAATTTTTCTTTCTACCCTCCTTAGAAATGTTCTTCCCTCTAACTTCTAAGTGTGTGGCCTAAACAAAAACTTCATCTAGACTGGTGGGGTTAAATATGATAATAGTATGTTTTAGGTATCTATGTAAGCCTCCTGTGTATTTTAGCAAAGAATCTTGGCTTTGCAAGTCCACCCCTAGTAAGAGAGCTCTTATACTAAATTATTGGGTGTATTATTGCACATTCTGTCCCTTTAACTACCTAAAGCTCTGTCAACTCATGATGGCTTTCTGTATATGACCTTATGGATAAAATTGTTTCTTAATAGAAGTAATGAAATATGGCCATGGTAGAATAATCTTATCATGTTTTTTGATTTCCTCCCTTTTCTTGGCTTCCCACCAAACAAGTGCTCCATCTTCCATTCTCAAAGAAGCTAACTGAATTTTTGTATCATCATCTTGAAGGTTTTGTATTATGAAATAGAACTCCAATTGTATAATCCAATTATCTAGCTTGTGTGCATTTAATTCACCATTAAACATAGGCAATTCGAACTTAACATCAAGTTTTAATAAAGGATATTTACTAGTGCTCTTGGACTTGTGTGGCTGTTATGAAACCAACTCCAAAAATAGAATAAAAGAGAGATCAATGCCTTAGAAATAGCCACTTCGAGGGGGAAACCTCCAATACATTACATAAATGAAAAATTCTTGGATGATACAAACGAAAAAAACTCCTTTCTATATATAGGAGTCCATGGGCCACAATGTAATCCTAGCTAACATAGCAATAATAATGTAAGGGCACAATAATAACAATATGCGGGTTACAGGGGTACAACAATAACAATAAGGGAATTACACTAACAATAATAAGGGACTATACTAGTAATATAAGGAACTAGCATGATCCTCTCCTTCAAAAAAGTGTTGTCCTCAACGCTTGAGTAGCTTCGGGTGCTTTTGTATAAAATTCTCATCCTCCCATGTAGAATCTTCAGTGGGTAAGTTCTTCCATTTGATGAGATATTCTGAAATTGATCGATTTTTTAGCTGTCAAGTTCATGTTTCCGTGAGTGCTTCAGGTTCCAATATGTTTTTTCCCTCCTCATCAAGTGTTAAGTCCCTATATTAATAGTGTAGCCCCTTATTATGTTAGTGTAGCCCCCCTTATTGTTATTATTGTACCCCTGTAACCCCCATATTTTTATTATTGTGCCCTTACATTATTATTGTTAGGTCGGCTAGGATTACATTGTGGCCCCACTAGGATTATATTGTGGCCCCATGGACTCCTATATATAGAAGGAGGTTTTGTTAATTTGTATCATCCAAGAATTGTTCATTCATGTAATGTATTGGAGGTTGCCCCCTCGAAGTGGCTCATTTCTAAGGCGTGAATATCTCTTTTCTTCTCTCTTTAGAGCTGGTTACACAACATTTGGTATCAGAGCCTTGGGATTCTAGGGTTTCGCTGCTCCAAACAGGTCATCGTGGAATTTTCGCTATAACTTTTTTTTGAACTAGAAGTTTGTCCCTTATAACCTTTTTTAAGCATGAAAAATGGAAATTGTATGCACTTGTGAAGAAGTAGGAACCTCCAATTTTTATGCCATAGTACCAATCTTCTACAACATCTTGTAAGGACCATAGTACTTTGGCGATAATTTATTATCCTTCTTAGCTTGCTTGAGGGACATGTGTTTGTATTGTTGTAGCTGTAAAAATACCCAGTCTCCCACATCAAAACTTCTCTGACTATGATGTTGATCTTCTTGTTGTTTCATTCGATTTTGCATGAAATTTAGGTTAGCGTTTAAGAGTTGGAGAATTTCTTGTTGATGCTCGATGTGATCCTCCACTACTTAAACCCTAGAATTATCCCTTAAAGGAGATGTGATGGATGGTGGATGATATCCATAAAGTGCCATAAATGGGGTCATTTTTGCTGCAGTGTGGAAGGAAGTGTTATACCACCATTCAGCGAGAGGTAACCATATGATCCATTGTGCTTGCTTATCAGATACAAAATAACGAAGATATCCTTCCAAAAAAAAATTCACTATCTCTGTTTAACCATCAGATTGAGGATGATAATATGAGCCATGAGCTAGTTGAGTACCCAAACAAGAAAATAATTCTATCTAAAAATTTCCTATAAAAATGGGATCTCTTTCACTTACAATAATATTCGGGTTTCCATGTATCTTTTGAATTGTTTCCATAAATGCAGTAGAAAATGTACTTGCTTTAAATGGATGAAATAATGCACAAAAGTGTGCATACTTGGTAAGTCTATCAACTACCACCACGATGACACTCCTTCCTTCGGAATTAGGTAAACCTGTGATAAAATCCATTGAAATCTCCTCCCAATGTTGACTTGGAATGGATAAAGGTTGTAGAAGACCTGGGATATTAACTGTCTCAACTTTATTTTGCTGGAAAACCAAAAATTCCACCACAAACTTTCGAATATCAAATTTAAGGCCATCCCAAAAAAAATCTTTCTTCACCCTGTGGTAAGTTTTTTAAAATCCCGAGTGTGCAATTCTAAAAGAATCTTTTGTTTTGGTTGGGAATTCTTGCAAATATATAAGCGATCTTTGTACCATAAGGAATAATTTTTCCAACTAAATGTATCAGATGTACTAGGATCTTGTTGCAACTTTTGAATGAGTGTCCACACTTCTTTGTCATTCTTCCATTCATCCCTTGCTTCGGTTATCCAATCTGGCTGGATAATAGAAATGGCACAAAGAAATGATTCCACCTCTTCATCCTTTCTTGAGAGTGCATCTACAAAAACATTTAGCTTCCCTTTTTTGTAGATGATTTCAAAGTCATAACCCAACATCTTTGTGACCCATTTTTGCTGCTCTTCTGAAGATAGTCTTTGTTCCAAGAAGTGTTTAAGACTATCATGATAATTTTTTACCTTGAAGTGTATTCCCATTAGGTAAGGTCTCCATTTCTTTAGTGCATGTAGTATTGCCAACATTTCCTTCTCATAAATAGCCTTTTTTAAATACATTCCTTTGATTGAACGACTTTCAAAAGCAATGGGTATTCCTTCTTGCATTAAAACAACACCAATTCCATTTCCTGAGGCATAACATTCCACAGTAAAGGCTTTTGTGAAGTCTGGCATAGCTAAGACTGGTGCTAGGCACATTGCCTCTTTAAGATGTTCAAAGGCCTTAGTTGCTTTAGGAGTCCATGAAAATCCATATTTCTTCAATAATGTTGTTAATGGTTTTGCTATTCTCCCATAATTATTAACAAACTTGCCATAATACCCTGTTAACCCAAGAAATCCATGCAACGACTTTATGGTTGTGGGGTATTTCCATTCCTTAATGCCTTTAATTTTGTTAGGGTCTACCTTAACACCATCATGAGATACAATATGACTGAGATATTCCACTTCTTGTACTCCAAAAAAACATTTGGATGTTTTTGCATATAATTGTTTCTCCTCCAATAGTTTGAGCACCCTGTCAACATGTTGAACATGATCCTTCCAAGACCTGCTGTAGATTAGTATATCATAAAAAAATACTGGCACAAATTTTCTAAGGAAGGGTTTGAAAATGGAATTCATCAACCCTTGAAATGTAGAACGTGCTTTGGTAAGGCCAAAAGGCATGGCCACAAATTCATAATGAACCTCATGATTTCAAAATGCTATTTTTGGAATAAATTCAGTCTTCATTCTAATTTGATGATATCCTGAACAAAGATCCAGATTGGTAAAATAAATTTTTCCATGTAATTCATCCAATAATTGATCAATCACAGGAATGGGAAATTTATCTTTAATAGTGAGCTTACTGAGCTCCCTATAATCCGAACACATGCACCATGATCCATCCTTCTTGTGCACCAATACTACTGGAGGAGAGAAATAAATTTGACTAGGTTGAATTATACCAGCCTCTAACATTTCTACAATCATACGTTCAATTTCACTCTTTTGGACATAAGGATATCTGTAAGGCCGGATGTTTGGAGGAACACTTCCTGGAATCAAATGAATAGCATGAGCATTATCACGAATAGGTGGGATTCCTTTGGGAGTATCAAAGACCTTGGAATTATTTTCCAAGACTTTTTGGAGATCTAGAGAAATAGATGATTTTGATGTTGGATCTTCTAATGAGCATAAATGTGCAATTACGCCTTTTTTTTCTTTATTCAAAAGATTTTTCATGACATTAGAGCTTATTATCTTTCCCGGATTCCTTGAGATACCCCGTAATTCGATTTCCTTTCCTTCTGAAAAAAAATTTAAGAAAATTTCTTGAAAATTAAAAGATTTCGTCCCCAAAGATTGTAACCATTGTACTCCTAGTACAACATCAACACCTCCCATTGGGATGGAAAGCATTGGAATATTCAATACATATTCCCCCATGGCCAGCTTGATATTATGGCATTTTCTAGAGCAATTTATAGTTCCTCCATTTTCAACCATCACTTGACATTATGTGTTGAGTATAGGAAACAATTCAATTCGTTGGCTACCTTACAATGAATAAAATTATGGTTACTACCTGAATCAATCAAAATTGTTACCTTTCTCTTCGTGATATGTCCTTCTATCTTGAGAGTTTGAGGAGTGATAATTCCTACCAATGCATTACATGATATGGTCGGACTCATTTATTCTTCTTCTAGGGTTGCTTCCTGGTGTATATCCTCTTCTTTTGAATTTTTTGTTCATTTTCTTCCTCCTCTTCAAAATCTATGTAAAACAATTTCTTCTCAGCACACTTATGACCTTTAGTGTATTTTATATCACAACTGTAGCAAAGCCCTTTTTCTCTTTTTTCTTCCAATTGTTGTCGTGTCAACATTGTAGTTTGTGGAAGTCTAGGATTAGCAACACTTCCATATTTATAGATGTGAGTGGTAGGCTTCCTTGTCACCATAATTTTACATTCAATTTTCCTTGCCAACCTGAATGCCTTCTCCAATGAATCAGGTTCCCAAACGTGAACTTCATGATTGATGTTATTCTTTAAAGTCCCTATGAAGACATCAATCTTGTGTTCCTCTGGAATATCTGTTACCCTTATATTCAATTTTTGGAAGTCCTCAATGTGCTCCACCATAGGACCCTTTTTTTTGAGATTTATCAATTTGCTAAAGAAGGTGTTTCTTTTTGTATCCTCATAATGTTCCATCTTTTCCTCCCTAAAAATTGACCAAGTGAAAAAAAAATTACGGGAGCAAAGCCATTAATACCATACAAATGTATTTTGTTCTAAATTTAAAGTTTCAATGCGTACCTTTTGTATGTTTTGCACATTGTTGAGATCAAAATATTGCTCCATCTGTAGTATCCATGTTACGGGATCCTTGCCATCAAACTTCCTCATATCCATCTTTGGAATATGGTGCTTCTTTCATCCAACCTTAGAGTTTATGAAATCGTGATTAACATTTATTTTGTTCTCATCATGAGTTTTCACTACTATCTTTTCGCCATTACGAAACATTTCTTGTATCAACTTTTCCAAACCTTCAATGTCTACTTTTAGATCATTCTTCATGTTTTCCATGTTTTCTTTCATTTTTTCATCGATCTTAGCTTCCATGTCATCCACCTTAGCTTCCATGCCATCCATCTTAGCTTCCATGCCCACTTCCATGCCATCCATATTAGCTTCCAAACCATTCATCTTAGCTTCCATGCCTTTCTTCAAACCATCCATATTAGTTTCTATGCCTTTCTTCAAAACTTCCATTTCATTTTTTGTTGCTCTTTGCGATAGAAAAATTTGGTGCACTTGCTCTTGTAATTTTGATATATCATGTTGTGTTTCTTTGTCTTCATGAACCATAGTGGAGCCTTCTGAAGGCTTAATGGGTGTTGAATTCTTATTAGGGGGATTTTAGAACCCAATAATAATATATGTTCTTCAATATTCCCTTGGAATAAATTCAAAATATTTTTTTTCAAACAAGACTTATGTAATTCGAAAAAAATAGACACCTTTTTCTTGCTTTTGAGGAGCTCGATATTGAAACTAAATTATCTATGTGATTTCGGATCTTCAATATCTGAAATTCGGCCCTAAAGTATCCCTCTAAATATTCTTTCGAATGCCATAGGTCTAACTTGAATTGGATTCTTCAAGGTAAAATTATGCCCAATATCCCACAATGATCTAATTATGGACTGGTTCAGTAGAGAGAATTTCTATGACTTTCCACATGTAATGGTTTCCTTCTTCGGCCCTGAAATTGATATGTCAAAAACTACAGTCTGTTTAATTATGGCCACTTTTTACAGAATTCCAATACGATGCTCAAAGAGAGAGTTATAAATATTTTTCCATGATCATCTCTTTGAGATGAAATTCGGGAGCCTGCACAATCCCTAACTTCCATAGACCATATCTCTGAAAATATTGTGAAAAAAGCTCTGAAGTTTTGCGATCATGTTCTTTATTATTTTTTCTTCGTGCTATCGAAATTTTAGCTTCTAAACCTTTGTATAACAAAATTTGTAGCAAACATGTTGTGATGACCTGTTTAGGTTAAATTTAGGAGCTTGCAAAAATCCCTAACTTCCACATACCATATCTCCAAAAATATTGTGAACGAAGCTCTGCAATTTTGCGATGATGTGCCTCTAGATTTCGTATTCACGCTCTAAAAATTTCATCTTCTGAACCTTTGTAGAAAAAGGTTATAGCGAAAATTCCACGATGACCTGTTTGGGCAGTGAAACCCCAGAATCCAAAGCTCTGATACCAAATGTTATGAAACCAGCTCCAAAAATAGAAGAAAAGGGAGATCAATGCCTTATAAATAGCTAATTCAAGGGGGAAACCTCCAATACATTACATAAATTAACAATTCTTGGATGATACAAATGAAAAAAACTCCTTTCTATATATAGGATTTCATGGGCCACAATGTAATCCTAGCCGACCTAACAATAATAATGTAAGGGTACAATAATAGAAATATGGGGGTTACAGCGGTACAACAATAACAATAAGGGAATTACACTAACAAGAATAAGGGACTATACTAGTAATATAAGGACCTAACAGTGGCTGATGTACTGAACAAAAAGTAGAGTACGATGATGATGATGATGAGGGTGAAGATGATGTCTCTCAATTGCCTCCATTTCCTCCATTTCCCTTCTTTGACTTATCTTCATCATGTTGACCTCCTAAATATACTCGTCCTTCTTTTTGGAGTTTAGATCCTTCTCCTTCTAGTCTCTCATTTCTTTCTTGATAAATAATTATTAACATCTTAGTCATGTCAAGAAATTCTTTCCTAAACACTCTTTCTTCGTCCTTAGGGTCAACTTATTCATAGATTTCTCCTTCCCCATGAGGCACGCTTGATGGAGCTTTTGATTCTTTAGGAGGTGAACTAGGTAGTGGATATTGTGGCAATATTTCTCTCCTTTGCTTTGGCTCTTTTTGAAACCCTTTTGCTTCCACCAATTTGCCTTCTCCTCTTTTGAGCTTGAACCTTATAAGCATATAAAACTTGCACACAGCTAAACAATTCTTTGGACTAAACAACACCAAAGATTAAAACTCTAGCTCTGATACCAATCTAATCTAAAATGAATGTATTAGTTTTTTTGTGCTAAGTGTCTTTCAATTTATAAAATATGTGCATAACTGGATCATTAGTTTGCATAAGGATTACGGAGTTTTTCCATGATTTTTAGATGATTTTTAGTGAATTAGAAGCATAAAATAAGCGTAAATAACATTGAACATTAGTGTAAAATAGAGAAATAAGACACCACATGAAATTTACACAACAGGCATGATGAATCATTTCACCCCTCCTGGGCTCAATCTGTTGGTCCAACACCCAATGCCTTTTCCATCTTTCATTATCCTAAAAATTTCACTATTACATGTAGTTGCATTACTATAATGGTTGTTGTATCTACGCCAATGGCTCCATAATGCTCCAATTAGTCAAAAATTACTCTTCATTCACTCAGAATGGTCGAAAATTAGGCATCCAACACTTTTTTCCAGTTTCACGTAGGAAAATCTCCGCTAAAAGTGGAGAACTCCACTTAACTAGTGTTAAAATTGGGCTAGGCCACCAGAAATGGTGTGCCTCTATATTTTTCACCAATTTTGACTGCATATGAAATATGATAGTTGGGAGGTGGCCACATGCACACCCCCAAACCACGAGTTAGCAAAACAGTTAGCAGAACTCACGTTATAAACTGCGATTGAATAGGTTAGAACCATGGTTGAATGTTGTCGTTAGTGCTAACCATGAAAAGGGATGACATTAAATTTTGCATGTGATATACATAAACTGGGACCACTGACAGTTGTTGACATTCGATTAATGCATAGACCACGCAGAGCTTGTTATTGTTAACATTTCCATGTGACAATGTTGTGGGGACCACTGGCAGGTTGGGACCTATTGGCTCAAGGGGTCCTGAACCAGGTTCGGAGGTTCAAGTTTTTCCAACAAACCCCTATACTACTAGCCCTTTCGGCAGTGACTTGCTTGCATAGACCAAAGTCTCACTCGAATTAGTATGGGCGGGTGTTGGAACTAGGTTTCCACACCCTGGGAGAGGGTAGGCAAGTCAAGCCAAGTTGCATTCAGTCTTATAGCAACCCGATCTTATATTACAGAGCTTAGATCTTCAGATTCCCTTTGCATCCACGTGCTTATTTGCAACTATACTCACAACAATCAACAAATCATGACCTTATATAAAGATAACATAGTTATTCCAAATCTTCTAGAAAAAATGTAATAGAACAACCCTAGATCGCAACATAAACAAGTAACACACGTGTATTTTTAGCTTAAATCAATAACAAATAAAAATGTATTAATCAACCAAACATCACAAAGTAATTCCAATAGATTCAAATATCTAACAATACTTTTGCATTCATTAATCCTTGAGATCCACTTACAATGCCCAAATCCCAACCTGTGCACACAGTAGCAGGGTCCGCACATACCAGGACAGGGAATCTCTGCGCATACAGCAGTAGCAGTCCTTCCCCAACAACGCTAACCAGATCTATCAATTCACACTTAGCATCAATCTCTTATCATTCTTAATCTATTCTAAAACTCAAAAAGGTTCAACTAATTATACTATTTTAGCCTATGCATCCAATGATCCAAAACCATGGTTTGTTGACTCTTGGTCTACCCTTGACCCATTTACAATGCTTTAGGGGCTTTAACCCACCCCAAAACCCATGTGTTAGACTAAATATAATAAAAATATACAAAATGGACGAGTTTTGTAGCTTGGAGGAGACCTTGTTCCAACAGTCCTGCACCACAATCTTGTGACTCATTCTGAGTCATTGTGGTGGTGGGGTCTCCACCTGTGCGCATATTGCATTGATGATGGTGATCAACGGGGGAAACACTTCTTGACTTTGAGCAACAACACTTTATGCAATATCCAAAAGCTTCTAGGATGTCGGTCCTTCTATTGTTGCAGTGACACTTTCCAACATTTGATTGAGCCGGTTGACCACAACATCAGTATCCTATGATATCTGGAGGGCGGCATCAGTCTAAGGCTTCAATCATTCCCTAATGATGTGTTTCTTGCACTGGAGTTCCTCAATTTCATCTTGGAGAGCGTTGTTGGTTCCCAAACATGCCAAATGTTGTGCAGGAACTAAGGAGGGAAATATAGCCTCAACCTGATTGAAAGCTTCTTCCTTCTGCCACCAATCGTGATTGATTCTCTAGAGGACCTGAGTGTTGGATCATGGTCGATAAGTGCATGGAATCTTCAAGTAACTGGGTGCGTCGAGCAATCTATCCTATAATGGTGTTGGTAGCCTCAATCACAAGCGTAACGTGCTGGGCTCGTACCTCCGGAGGTGTTTCGAGCTGCAATTTGGCTTGTAAGTCAATGATTTTCTGCTCCAACTACGTCTTTATGACCTGCATCTCAGTCCTATATGCCTTTAATGCCGTGACTAATACCTCAACTTTAGCCTGGGGGATGGATGCAGCCAAGATCTCTCCTGTAACCATTGTGTAGAGATGGTGGATCAATGTTTCAAGCACCACTTGCTGCGCCACAACAAGGGAAACTTCAATGCTCTATGCTGCAATGGTCTGCTCGGCCGTACTGAGTTGGTGGTGCACTTGTTAGTCCTAGTGATGAACCTCTTGGAACACAACAGTGTGGAGACCTTGTAGTGCCTCATGGGACAATCTTGCCAAATTCAACTGCACCTCTATGCTAGCTTGGGGCTGTATCCTGATAAAGGTGGCCCCATGGAGGGATAAGAGATGGCTCTCTCCTATAACTGCTATTGTACTGCTAGTTTCCAAGGGCAGACATACCTGAATTACACTAGTTTGCAGGGCACAAAGTTTGGCCTATATTGTATCGATAACAGTGTGCTGTCGTGCTTCTAAGGCTACCCATTTCTCCTCCGTGGCCAAGGTGACTATGTCTACTATTTGTTCAAGATCACCCTCAGTCAGTGTGAGTGTCTCATCGCATTCCCCTCGCTCAGATCGCTACTTCTTGCAAGGTCCTTTGACAGGCTCACTTGTTCATTTCACGCCCTAGGGGGAGGGTGTACCTCTGATATCCAATCCACCCATGCCAAAATCCGACTGTGGATGGACCTGAGATTTAGCCTCGGTGTCCTTCATGTTGGTCTGCTTTGGCTGTATGTCCTTTTCCATAGCTACGTCTGAGCCTTTCTTGCTTGGTCCTGCGTTCTCCTTGATGGTGGTTTTGAAGCCTATCTTTTAGGCGGGGGGCCATAGCGCAATCACATTGTCGATTTCCTCATATGCTACCATATAATGAAGTGACGTCAAGGCCTTATCCTTATGGCTACATATCTAGATGTTGTTTGTGGTAACCTAAAATGTTGTGATAATCTTGTACTTGTCATATATTGTGGGGGATAGCTTGGGTCGAGAATTGATAGATGCGATGACGCTACTCTAGAAGAGGACCCAAAAGACCTGGTTATCTTCAATGTGCTGGGCATCCTTGGAATCCCACAAATGGGCATATCGGGCTCCTCCACGCACATATAGAGTGAGCTCGGGGAGGACCAACTCTTTAGGGGATTCGCAGGCAACAAGGGCTATAAGAAATAGTAGCCATGCATAGCAGAAGGCTTTTCTCTACTCCTACGATTCACGGACGTTGGTTAAGAACTCATTGCATAAGTATTGGGCCCAATTAAGGCAGACCCCTTCCGTACAATAACCAGCTAGCCGAATGACATAAGCAGGGATGATGGCAACCTGGCACTTTCTCATGAGCTTACAAGCTAGCATTATGGTACCCATCTACGTGGTTGGGTCACTGATGGATTTCATAATAAAGCCCCACGTATTTCTTTGCACATGATAGGTATACCACACATGTTCCGCAGTGTCCCCTTCATGTTTCTTACCCACACGTTCTAAAGGGTGTGGCCCGCTCATGGGACGACCCGTGATTTTGTGGACCAGTGCAGCGTCTATGGGTATCCTATCCCTAATCCATAAGAAACCATTATGAATTAGGGTGAGCAGCTATCGGGCCAGCCGATCTGTGATATTGTAATGGCCAAAGTGGGGCATATGTAGCAGGTTAAAAGCCCAAATCTGTCCAATCCTCTTACCCATCGCTGAAGAATAATTGTGACCCCATTATCCACATGAATTGTGTCAAATTATAGCTTGGGGTTTAGTTAGGTAAGGATTCATATTTTTCCAAGTAATGATCATCAAACTTAACCTCGTGAAGCCTCCCACAGGGGTCACTTAGGATGGGAACTTCCCCCGGGGTTAGTGGCATCTGTAAATAGGTCAAAAGACTATCAAGTTTCTTTGGTGTGTGCATCGAGGGCCTGCGTGGGAGGATGAAGGGCAGTAACCCGTTGATTGGATTGGCAGGTAGGGCTCCTTCTTGGGTAGCCTGAGCTCGAAGAGTTGGTCATGGGGACTTGGCTTGCCTTGGGGAGTTCCTGGGCTTCCCTGAAAACCATTTCGCTACTTTTGGGGGCTATCATGAGCCCTGTGCTTTCTCTTTTCCTTTCCTTCTGACTGGTGTAGAGAGAACATCTTCACCTTCTCGTTTTGTAGGGGTCAAGGTTTCAGCAGGGTTCGTGGCCATCATCCTAGCGTGAAAAATGAATCCCCCCTCTCAGTGGCCACTATTAGATGGAAGGGGTTGAGCCGACATGAAAAGGACAATGCAAACCCAAAAATTCCTACAACTTATGCTCGTTTGAGGAAGAGATGGTAAGTGCAAGTTGCATAAGTGAGATGGAACCATCGACCGAGCTATATTTCCCTTTTTATAGTGCCTGTAATCATCCAATAGTAGGGTATACTTCACCTGGAACTTACCAGCAGGTAAACGGTAAAAAATCCCGAATATTTTCCTCATTAAATGCCAGTGGCCTGCCCTTTGCAATGGTAACATGGGACTTTTACTAGTCATTAACATACCAACGACTAGTTTTTGCACCTTTCATGCACTTATTAGACCTACCACGCTCAAGTCAAAGACTTATGCCTTTTGTGCACCCTCCCCCAACACAGACTTGTTCCATAGGGACCTCTCAACCAAATACATATTTTCCCGATAGGTATCATCCCAACGGAACCAGACCCTTTGCAGAAACAAGTCTTTTAGAGGCGTTGTAAGTAGTGTATATTCCCAAACCAACTTGTGGTAATACCCTATATGGGTGAGGAGTGACCGCAGTTTTTCCCTTGTTGTGAGGGTCATTGAATATATGATAACTCTGCCTTCTATATCTGCATCCCTATTCTTAGCCAACATAGGGTGCATCCCATTGCTACTCTGTCGTAGACCGAGCGGCTCGATAGTCGTGTGCACCCCTTCATATGAAACTTACGGATCATCCTTACCCTTTGTTGGGGCAATGGTAGTTGACCATGCTTGGTATCTGTGTTTCCCATGTGGGTATTTCCAATGCGATAACCAGGTGCAATTTAACCAGTATCCTAGCGCCAATGTCTCATAGAACTGCGTCAAGCGCCCCGGTCCTACCTACTAACCCAAATATTCCTATAAATTCTTCCTTCAACATCCCCCAGTGGCAGGAGCACCGATGTAGCTCTGCATCTAAGTACCATGCAAATGGAAGTAGCCCTAGGTCATGAATTAGCAGGTGAACCCACTCCTTAGTCATCCTGTCACACCACCACTCTTCCCATGCAAACAGATATTTGCGTGGATATTCCGATCCAAGGAATGTTTTGACCCGCACACCAGTTGGGCCTTCAAATCACAGGATCATCATATCCCGAAATTCCTCCCAATCCTAGAATGCCTCCTTATGAGTTTCCTAGCACTGTGCAGGTACCCCTCGTATGGCTAGCTTAAGGGCCCATAGCCTTCACCTCATGGGAACCTCTCCTTCAAATGCTCACAAAAATTCCTTAATGCTACCAGGACCATCAAAGTAGGGTAGGTATATTACCTTTGAGGAAATGCAGCGGAAATCCCTTGTGACTCGAACACATCGCAATGCTAAGACATCATGCAATCAGTTCTGTCAATTCTCCATCTCCCCATCAGAGTCAAAGAAGCATTCACTGTCCTTTTCCTAGCATAGTACTCCTTTCGTCATGGGGTTTATCCAATACTCGTCCTGCATGTTCAACTTATAAATGTGATCCATCTCCTCCTCATCATGCACTGGCTCTGTGTATCATTCACCTTCCGCAGGATCTAACGGTACTATCACCCTTGTACCGTTATTCTCAAACACCATGCTTCTCTTTTTGAGGTTAATGATATTTCCCATATTTATGGCCCAGTCCATCCCTAAGAGCATAGGGTAGGGGTCTGCATCTTCTACAATTTCAATTACTTCAAAGATAGCTCGGGCCTTTACTCTTGCGATACCTACCATAATTTTAGACAATCTTTCCAGTGGGATGATTTTCTATTGATTTTCCATCCACAACTGAATAGTGGACCATTCAAAATTAGGCTCTCCTATTCATTTCCAAGTCTATTTAGGTAACACATTCACATATGACCCCAAGTCCAAAATAACCTAACTCATCTCGTAGTCACCAACCTGCGCAGACAACCACATTTCTCTTCTGGTGTGTTTCTTACACCTGTATAGCTTGTGCACATCCTTAACCTCCAGAAGTAGATTGGGTCACGCTACACAACTATCTATCAATGCCTAAAGATTCTCCATAGCCTTTGGGTGATGCAATAGCTTCATACATGCCCGCAAAAGGGCCTGACCTCCTCATCTGCCTTGAGGTTCGTAGGTGGCTGAGTAGTAGTTGCCCGTACCTCAGCAACGTCCTTGGGAGCTGTGATAAATGTTTCTCTCCCCTTTATTAAGTCCAGACCTTATTGTTTACTAACAGCTTGTCAGATCAGAGGCTCCATCACAACCTCCTCCTTAGGTTCCCTAGTGGCCATCCCACTGTGTGTCACCACATTCACACTTAGATATTTGTCTCGCAGCTTAGCCTTAACTCTCTACACATTTTGCATAGGTGTCAACTGCTTTTCCTGCATTTTTGCTATCAAGATTGGACAGTCTTCAATCGCATGATCTAGTTGTTTGCAATACCAACAGGATTTCCTAGTGGGGTTCAGTTAGTCCCTTGTAAAGAGTCCTACTTTTCCACAGTTATAACATATTAGCTGCCTCATCCCCATCCTGCATTTCCTCCTCGACCGCCTCCCCTGCCCCTAACTGGGGAGCCACCTATGCCTATCGTGGACCTTGCTGATGTAGGATCTATTAGCACCCTATATAATTTTCCTCGATCTATCATTAGATCATATGTTTGACAGTTCTTCTCATCATGTCCTACTGACCGGGTAAACTTGCACCACTTCTTTTTTACTTCTGGGACGTACGCACCTAGGAGGGGGAAATGGTTCGTATCATGTAGGCCGGCTACGTGAAAATCCTCACACCACAACGCAGGTCCGCTAGAGCTTGGATGCAATGGACTAAGTCCTCTGCTTGATCCTGGTTGCAGTGGACTAGGTCCTCCTGCCTGCATGTAGTCTATTAGTAGAAGGAAGTTATCTTTGGTGTGACTATTCACCCTGCATCGTATGCACCCAATTTTAGGGCTAGCTTTTGCTCCTTGTTCTTGTCACAGGTTGTGGATCTCCATGGTCATTTCTTCTAGCTACCCTTGGATCTGTTGGATGCCCAACTAGGTCACATCTTGAGGCACCACTTCTAACTTTATCGCAGCTTCCAAATCTTTCTCCTACGATTCAAAAGTTTGGTGACCCATAGGTGTGCGTAGGTGAGGCAGTAACATGGCGATGAACCATTTTCTATTTTTTCTGTCATCATATTGAAATCCTCCTTCTCTAATCACTTTCTTCAGTTGTTGATCAGCCTCCCACATAGACTCAAACTGCCCTTTCTTGAAATCTTTTAGATCCGCCACTATTTGCGAGTAGGACTTAAGCTTCTTAAATTGCTGCTTCAAAGAATTCTTAACCTCCTCAATTGTTGTGTTCGCCTGTTGTTAGATGTATCCCATCTACCAATCCAACGCTCTTCCTTCAAAGGCCAGGGATAGTTGTGCCCGCCTCACCACATCACTCCACATTCTGTGTAGTCCATATTGATTCTGTGACAAAACAGAACTGATCCATGTCTTCATCTCCTACACCTTTAAAGGTGGGTAACCTCATATGCGCGGCCATGTTGTCGTCCAGTGGTGGTGATGGAGGTGTAGGTGAATTCTTACCCCTATGCTGGTTCGAAAGTCTATCTCCTTCTAGGTTGGTCCTGTAGTATTTGCCACTTCGTGTTGTGCTCCCATCCAGATTAGGGGTCATTCGCTCGGTATGGCTACACAAAATACTATTTTCGCATAATAATTTCTTGATTAGCAATGGTAAGGTCTTCAGAAACTTACCTCAGAACCCCATGAAGAATATTTTCTCTACTTCAGAGTAGGATACAAACTAATCGATGGAAAATTCTGTCACAAATCCTCCTAGCACATTGTCTGCCCAGTGGTCCATTATGCAAGTGATGGTGTTATCAGTATTTTCTAACTGTTGGATTAGTTTAGGGGTCCACTCTGTGATCCGCTCATCCTTCCAACACTTCTGAAATTATAATAGCCTTGTGACCCATTCCTGGAGCTCGATCACACTCTTTGCAAAGAAGATTTCATAGACCTCTGTGAAAATGCACTTATTCTTCCACTCTTCGTTGGTCAACCTCTTATTACAGTTTTATTTTACGGCAAATTCCTAAACTTGTTGTTCAAACCAATCATCAATTTCCTTTTTCTCAAGCTTCCAGTACGGCCTTGGCATTACCCAATCCCTCTCTCAAAATGCTCTAGGTCCCAACAACAGAACCATTTTTGGCTCAAGGGGTCCCGACCCAAGTTCAAAGGTTCAAGGTTTTCCAAAAAACCCCCATACTACTGGCCCTTTCGGCAGTGACCTGCTTGCGTAGGCCAAAGTCTCATCCAAATTAGTATGAGTGGATGTTATAACCAGGTTTTCACACCCTGGGAAAGGGTAGGCAAGTCAAGCCGAGCTGCATTCAATCTTATAGAAACCTTATCTTATATTACAGAACCTAGATCTACATATTCACTTCACATCCACGTGCTTATTCACAAAGATAATCACAGTAATCAACAGATCATGAACTTATATAAAGATAACACAACTATTCCAGATCTTCTTGCAGAAAATGTAACAGAATAACCCTAGATTTCAGCATAAACAAGTAACACAATTATATTCGCAGCTTAAATCAATAACACATAGACATATATTAATCAACCAAGAATCACAGAGTAATTCCAATAGATTTAGATTTCCAACAATACTTCTGCATTCATTAATCCTTCAGATCCACTTATAATGCCCAAATCCCAACATGCGCACACAGCAGCACGGTCCACACATAGCAGGACAGGGAATCTCAGTGCACACAATAGCAGGAGTCCTGTTGCACTTAAAAACTGTCACTCTGACATTTTGCTAACTGTATGAGCTCATTGACACTCATACTGACCTCCTCTGCAAGTATTACAACCTTTTTTCCTCACTCCAAGCCCTAAAATCATGAGAAAACCCACTTAAATCTCTTAAAATCATGGTATGCAGGTAACATGAAGCCTGCCTGCATTCCTGGCTTGGGTACACAGGTAATACACTGCTTACTTGCGTTCCAGAATGCAGTTTTCCCTTGTAATGCTTGTGTACCTCCTCCAAAGTCAAAAAAGCGAGAAACTAAAGCGAAAAAGTTGAATTTTGGTCAATTCTAGAAGGTTCTAAATGAGATTTTTTGGGGATGAGTACACTTTGATAAGGTTCATGCATCCCTCACCTTAAGTAACTAATCTGTTGATGTGAGGAGCCTATCCCTTTGAAGGATGATTCTATCCCTTCAAAGATGGAACCCTAACCTCCTCATCTGCTTTATAAAAAGAGGCATTGGGTAGCCTCAAAGGGATTGGAAGATTTAGTGTGTGATTGAGGTGAAGTGTTGTTGAGATTTAGACTTCTTTCTGCTGAGCTATTATGAGGAAAGATCACATACCTCTATGTGCTCTTGGAGGAAGAGTGCAAGACTTATAAAAGTAGAGGAGACTCCTACTTCGGACCCTGGGAAGGCCTATTCAAACATCGAGGGTAAGGCTGTAAGGTTGTTCTGTTATTTTAAGATTAATACAATCAAGTTTTGTTTTTCTCAATAAATTTTCATTCGATTGTTTATTTTAATAAGTTGTCATTTGATCGTTTATTTCATAGATTCCTTGATCACTATGATAGGTATGTTTTATAATTATTTGTTATACAAGTGCTATTTAATATTTTCTTGTTTGTGATTGCAGGTCTACAAAAGATGACACTTTCTTGCGGCAAAAGAACTCTTGTTGCGATGAAAATATTATTGTTGCGATGAAAGAAATCTTGTTGCGACGGAAGGATTATTGATGCCATGGAAGCACTATGACTGCAAATAAGCATTTGGATCTAAGGTAGGATCGACACCTTCATAGTATTTACTTGTAAAATGAATATATTTAGAGAAACACAAACTAAGTTGTTTGTTTTTTGCTATATTGTCTTCTGACACTAGGGAGATCGATCTTGTCCAGAAGATTGATTTATCCGACCAACAAATTGGTGACTCCACTAGGGAAAGAATTTGATTTTCCTTTGTTTTGATTTGTGAAAATGATTTATTTATTTATTTTTGATTGATTTGTATGGGCTTGGGTAACTTAGATTTACTTTTCTTTGAAAAGTTTTGAAGTCTTTTTTGTTTTTCTTGAATTTTTATGGGGATCACACATCGTTGCAGACCCTGTTAAAAGTCTTGAAAAACTTAGATTTATTTTTCAGTTTATTTTAGATTTGATTTAGGATTCTTAGTATCTACCCAAATCTGTATGTTTTCTATTGAAAATCTCTTGTTTATGAATTTCTTTCAACAAATTTTTCGTCTCATCAATCTCCATTAAGCTATTGGGTGTTTTCAGTCTCTTTTTGGAGAATTCCTTAAATTGATTTCCTTTGGTCATTACTTCGAGGTTTGTCTCAGTATTTTCACAATTTTTCATCTTTTTGCTTTTGTTTTTGCAAAAAAAAAAATCCCCCTCATTCGCTAATTTTGTATGAGTGTTAATCACCTTTGAGTGTTTTTATTTTTTGATCTTTTGAACTCTCACCCAATTTTCTTTACTTGCACTTGATTGGTTCTTATATTACATTAGAATCATCTTGTGTTTGACAATTCTCTTGCATAGATCACATTTTCATAATTAAAATTCTCATTTTCAGAATATGAATGAAAAATGTGCATAGATTACATTTGCATACTTTTCAAGGTGAATTGTGCATAGATTACAACTGCATAGTTTACATTCTGAAAAATCAATCGTAGATTTAGATCAGTTTTCTTTTATTTGAATTTACATGTTTTTATGCTTGTTTTAAAAACACAAAAATAAAAAAAATTGTTTTGGAATTGATTTTCATTAGTTTTTCTTGATCAAATTAGTGCATTAGAGAATTTGTTATATTTTCTATTAGTGATCAATTTTTTTCATTGTTGGAAGTGAATGGAAACTCTTTCCTTACTTTATTTAGGATTCATCGAATTGAAAATATTACATTATCATATTTGATTTCATTCAGTTTTGGTTCAGGTCATAACACCATTGGTTTCATATCCATTTACCCTTTTTGAGTAATAACAGCCTAAATAACACAGCGTTTAATTAAAATTCGTCTAGTAAATTTGACATTTTTAGGGCTCTTTCCACCAATATAGCTTAGGATTAGTGCTTTAGAATAGGTTGTAGTTAACTTTCCAAAGCAACTAAAACAAACAAGTAGATAAATCTTTCGGTAGGAAATAAATCCAATTGTAACTGGTACATTCTGGGAAGCTTCTCTTAAAGTAGTTAATCACAAGATCATGTCTGAACTTTTGAGACAATCAATTCTATTTCATGGGGAAATATAGAAGATATATGCGCATTACAAATGGTAAACCTCGGATTAACCATTGTCGAGGAGCTTAGGGTCACTTGTTGGTAAACCTCGGATTGACCATGTTGATGAGCCTTCAAGGGGATTGAGCTTTGTTACTCTGCCCTTGCACGTGGAATCGGATCATAGACTATTCCCCCAGTTGTATTTGTTACTGTTTGTAACCTTGGTGTCCATAAGCTTAATATTATTTCCTAAGGTGACAATGAAGGAAAGATCTCACTGTACCTGGAGCAGACGTTGACTAGACTCACTTGGACTCTCTGGGGGGTTTTCTTCACACGAGATGGTTTTGTGAAGAAACTTGTGCCAGTCTGTTTCATTAAGCAGGTTCTCGGGGTAACTGTTCCAACTGCCATTTCTGCATTAAAATTCTACGATGTTGGATTTCATCACCAACTAGTGTTTTTAGTGTGGGAATCAACTGTTTGTGTGTGGTTTGATTCCTAGATTTCATAGTGCATGTTAATTTGTTTGTTTTTACTTTTAGAGACCATAGGTGTGAATTGTGAATTTTAATTGTTAGGTGTGAATTGTGAATTGTTAATTTTAGTTTTAAATTGTTCATAAAATTCACTGAAGTTGAATATAATGGCAACTGTTCCAGAATTTACCAACCAAGGAACGCCTCTTAACAAGAATCCTAGTAATTTTCCTTGCTTTAGAAATGTTGGTCCTCCTTATATGGCTACTTTTTCATCACCTGGATTTACAATAGGTTTACCGATATGGTTATTTTCAACTTCGTTGGCCCCGAATACTCCAATTGTTCCACCTCAACAGAGTTCACCATCTCAACATCACCAACCTTCTGTTGACCCTTTACCTTCTTCGCCTAATATTTATTCCTCCATTTCTTCCTCTTTGCTTGGTAAAAGCCTTGATGCTAGTAACCAGGTGACTAAGAAGAAGAAAAAAGGGAAGAAGAAGAAGAAGAAGAAGAACAAAGATAAGAAAGAAGTCAACCAACCAACCATGGCTGTAAATGTTAGTAGTGTTGAGGAAACCTCCAACATGCATCATAAACCCAAATACCATTGTAGGATTTGTAAGGGTGACCACTTCCTTATCAATTGTCCCGGTATTACAAAAGTCTTGGAATTCTAGTTAGAAAAATCTCATCAAATTTCCGTTGATCCATCAACCAGTGATAGTCAGGTTCCTAGGAAAAAGGGTAAAGTTAGGTTTTCTTGTAAGTTATTCAAAGGGAGTCATCAAAATCACATTTTCCCTCACATGAATGAAGCCTAAAAATTGTTGGAAAACCTTACTGTTCCATAGCAAGAATTTCCAACTAGTTATCGTAAACATTCTCCCAACCTACCGTCAACAGACGGAGTGATTGATCTAATTTCAAGTACAGTCGATCCCACTCTTCCATTGGAGAGTGAAACTCATATCACTCAGGTTGATGATCCGTTAGTTGATCAAGTGGTCAATTCAATTTCACATTCGGTCGATCCCATTCTCCCTATAGAGAGTGAACGTCATACTGCTCAGGTTCTTCTTGTTACATCATATTCTTCTATGCCGAGGGGAATTTCACCTATTTCTACAAAACCCCCTCCAAGTACTGAGGTCTTTTCCTTTGATTGGAATAGACTGATAGAACCTCGCCTTCCTTCCTCCATCCCTTTCCAAATCATTGTGAAGTTTGGTGGTAGGGATATGCACCGCACTCAAGTAGATGAAGGTGCTTCTGTTAGTATTTTATCCTCAACTGCTTGGAAAGCTTTGGGTTCCCCTCAACTTGTGCCTATTACGCAGAAACTGAAATATTTTAACAGAACCATTAGTGAACCTTTAAGGATCCTTCCTAAGTTTTCTATTACTTTGGAAGGTAAAACTGTCTGTATTGATCTTATGGTAGTTCAAGGCCCCTTTGATTTCAATTTACTCCTTGGGCAAGACTATGTCTATGTAATGAAATCTATAGTATCGACACTCTTTCGCGTGATGTCTTTCACTCACTATGGAAATATTGTGACTGTAGACCACCTTTCGTTCCCTAGTCTTGATTCCACTAATAATAATATGACACCCCTAAATTTTACTGATTCGCAAGTGATATCTACCCCGCCACGGGTTAATTATGTGGCAACTGGTCCCATGTTTTCAATTACCGATGTAAGTGAGCCTCTCACTATTTTCTCGTCTTCCTTTGACTTAGATCCGGTAATTGACATGGAAAAATCTATGGTATTATTTGAACACGATGTTCTTATCGATTTTGAGCCCCTTGACATGTGTTCCTTCCTGAGAACTATTCTTCCTTCTAATGAAGACCTCTTGGAAGCCATGATCAAGGTGTGTCCATTGACATGTGTTTCTTCCAGTTGGAAGCCATGATCATGTAGCGAGGATAGTTCCTGTTACTGACTCAACCTTGTTAAAAAATGAATCAGGTATGAGGATAGTTATTTTCCTGTGTCAACCTCATTAAAAAATGAATCAGTAGGTTATATAGGTAGATTGTAGAGAGTAGATGCGAGTATAGTTCCTTTGACTGTGTCAACCTCTTTAAAAAATGAATCAGTTGGTCCGAGGATAGTTCCTTTTACTGTGTCAACCTTGTTAAAAAATGGATCAGTGAGTCGGAGGATAGTTCCTTTTACTATGTCAACCTTGTTAAAAAATGAATCAGTGAGTCCGAGGACAGTTCCTTTTACTATGTCAATCTCATTAAAAAATGAATCAATGGCATGAGGATAGTTCCTTTTACTGTGTCAACCTCATTAAAAAATGAATCAGTGAGTATGAGGATAGTTCCTTTTACTGTGTCAACCTCATTAAATAATGAATCAGTTAGTCAAGAGCATAGTTCCTTTTCTTGTGTCAAGCTCGTTAAAAAAAATGAAAAAAGCTTCTATGAGGACAGTTCTTTTCCTGTGTCAACCTCGTTAAAAAATGAATCAGTAGATAGATTGTAGAGAGTAGATTAATAGATTAGAAATAAGTAGTTTCTGAGGATGGTTCATGTTAATCAGTAAACCTCGTAAAAAATGAATCTGGTATGAGGAAATTTCCTTTTATTGTGTCAACCTCGTTAAAAATGAATCAATGGATCAAGAGGAAAGTTCCTTTTACTATGTCAACCTCGTTAAAAAATGAAACACATTTCCATGAGCATAGTTCTTTTACTATGTCAAGCTCATAAAAAAATGAAACAAATCCTCCCCTAATTGAGTCAACTCTTTGACTAGATTTTGTAAATGTTAAATCATATATTTAGGTTAGTTATTTCAGTTTTTGCATAATTTTCTTACAATTTTAGGTCAGGTCTTTCATATGATCTCATAAATGAACCTTCATTCCATCCAGCTATTAATTACCAGTAGTGTACTTAGTTGAATGAAACGAAGCTGGGGGGGCATGCGCTCTAGCAGTTACACTTAGGGGGCATCAAGCACAATTTTCTCTTTGTTTCAAGCTTGTGTAAAAATGAAACCACTCTGAAGCATATTTTTTCTTTGTTTCAAACTTTTGTAAAAATGAAACCTATCTTGAGTCAATTTTTGTTATTTTCAAGACTCATTAAACTCATGAAAATCCCGAGATTATTTTTCTATCTTTCATTCTCGTAAAACACATGAAAATGCCGAGTTCTTTCCATCTTTTTCTTCTCATTAATTAAATTGAAATTCGGCCACAGGAGTATATTTTTATCCCTTTTTTGAACTCGTTAAAACTTACGAAAAAGTGAAAACCATGAGTATATTTTTATCCCTTTTTCAAACTCGTTAAAAATTATGAAAAGGTGAAAATGAACAACATACTTTTATCACTTTTTCGGACTCTTTCAAAAATTTACGAAAAAGAAAAACCCTGGAGTCCTCTTTTAAGCCCTTTTTAGACTCTCTAAACATGAAAAGATTGTTGAGCACTTGATTATTCGAACTTGTTAAAATAAATGAATGATCATCTTTTCAGTATAAGTTTACCCCTTTTACGGACTGAAATGGACTATTTACGAAAAAGGTATATGTTGACTAATTAAAGTCAATAGAGTTCTCTCCCGCATTATTTTATCCTTTTTCTGGCCTGAGAAACTAAATTTACGAAAAATTACCCCCATGGAGTCTTCTTAAGTTTTTTCTTCTAACTCCCTAAAATTGAAAAAACACCGAGTTTCTCCTACACTGGACTCGTTAAAATTTAACAGTAAAGGACCTGTTCAATTTTTAAGCAGGAATGAACCAATCCTTCTTAGGGTTCGAATCTTAAACCAAGTTGAACTCATCTAAAGGATGAGCTTATAAAAAAGCAAATGTTATCCTCCTCAAGCTTGTCAAAAATAAAGAGGTACTTGCCAGAAATGGTGGGGGTAAAGAGAGAAAAATGAACATGTTTGTTACATTTTGATTATTCGGAAAACTGTTAACCACTCTTGAACACGATGCTTTTTTTCACCTAGGTTGGGAGATCATTTGCCTAACAGTTCATCAAACCATATTGAATGTCTTCATCCAGTTTCTGGGTATTAGCTTTAGGTCAATTGTCACCAAACCATTTGTAGTGTCGTTATGTGTTCAAGAGGAAGGTTCAAACAAACCATTGATATGAAAAATATTTGTCTTCCATTTTGACCATCCCTGAATCAGTCCTTGCCAATATATTTCTTCAAAACTTGATCTATGATTTCTTGTTGTGGGCTTACCTATGAAGAATCACTTTCTATCTACGACAGCTCTTTATCTAGGAATTTGATCCATAAATCGTCAGTACCTTGAAATCAGCATGCCTTAATGGCAAGTTTCTCACCTTCGACGACAGGTTGCATCATTGACCTTCAATCAAATGATTCCGTAACATGTTAGACTTCAGCTCATTCATTCACATTTCATGGATTATACTGAGGACTTTGAAATCCATTGACATTACTGGTGGTTACTCTCACGCTTGTTAACAATTTATATTATTGACTGGTAATCAAGTGGTTTCTACCATTTTCGACTTCGACACATGTTTTCACATGGATAGAATCATACTGGTTTGAGAAACGGAAATCAAGACCCTGGATCTAGTTTCCACCATCCAGGTTGTGAGGAATTTTTTTATTCACTTATACATTGTACTATTCATAAACAGATGGCTACGCCCATACTATTTCTACACACGTCTATACTGTTGATGTATTGAAAATCATTCCTGTATCAGAACAGTTTAAATCAGTTTTCTAGTTAGTTTTGATCTGAGTATGGGAATGCCTACCTCAGCGATGATATATATATATATATATATATATATATATATATATATATATATATTGCATTGAATGTTTTTACAGGTTCTGACTAGGGTGTCCATAGAATGATCCTTGAAATGATAAAGTACTTCAATCTTCATATATAATAGAATTCATCTTCATCTATTCCAAACTTCACACTTTAGGGGGAAATCTATTGCACTTAAAAAATGTCACTCTAACATTGGTACTCTGACTGACCTCCTCTGCAAGTCTTACAACCTTTGTTCCTCATTCCAAGCCCTAAAATCAAGAGAAAACCCACTTAAATATCTGAAACTCAGGGTATGTAGGTAACATGAAGCCTGCCTACGTTCCTGGCTTGGGTGCATAGGTAATACACTACTTATCTGCGTTCTAGAATGCAATTTTCCCTTGTAATGTTTGCGTACCCCCTCCAAATTCAAAAAAGCGAGAAACTAAAGTGAAAAAGTTGAATTTTGGTCAATTCTAGAAGGTTCAAGATGAGATTTTTTGGGGATGAGTATGCTTTGATAAGTTTCATGCATCCCTCACCTTAAGGAACTAATCCCTTTATGTTAGGAGCTTATCCCTTTGAAGGAGGATTCTATCCCTTCAAAGGTGGAACCCTAATATCCTCATCTGCTCTATAAAAAGAGGCATTGGGTAGCCTCAAATGGAGTGGTAGCTTTAGTGTGTGATTGAGGTGAAGTGCTGTTGAGATTTAGATTTCTTTCTGCTAAGATTTTGTGAGGAAAGATCACATACCTCTATGTGCTCCTGGAGGAAGAGTGCAAGACTTATCAAAGTAGAGGAGACTCCTACTTCGGACCCCGGGAAGGCCTATTCAAACATGAAGGCTAAGTTTGCAAGGTTCTTTTGTTATTTTAAGATTAATACAATCAAGTTTTGTTTTTATCAATAAATTGTCGTTCGATTGTTTATTTCAATAAGTTGTCATTTGATCATTTATTTCATATATTCCTTGATCACTATGATAGGTATGTTTTATAATTATTTGTTGCACAAGTTCTATTTAATATTTTTTTGTTTGTGATTGTAGGTCGACAAAAGACAACACTTTCTTGCGACGAAAGAACTCTTATTGCGACAGAAGGATTATTGATGTGACAGAAGCACTACGACTGCAAATAAGAATTTGGATCTAAGGTAGGATCGACACCTTCATAGTAATTACTTGTAAAACGAATCTATTTAGAGAAAGACAAACTTATTTGTTTGTTTGTTGCTAGATTGTCTTTTGACACTAGGGAGATCGATCTTGTCCGCAAGATCAATTTATCTAGCCAACAAGTCTTTCTTCAACAACCCTAACTAGATCTATCAATTCGCACTTAGCATCAATCTCTTATCATTCCTAATCTCTTCTACAACTCAAAAATGTTCAACTACTTATACTATTTTATCCTACGCATCCAATGGTCCGCGAACTATGTTTTGCAGACTCTTGGTCTACCCTTGACCCATTTACAATGCTTTAGGGGCTTTCACCCACCCCAAAATCCCTACGCTAGACTAAATATAATCAAAATATACAAAATGGACCAGTTTCATAGCTTGCAGGAGACCCTGTTGCAACAGGACCGCCGACGATTCGCAACCCCCAACCATCATTGCAATAAACCATAAATAAAACTCAAATCCATAGACTGTTAAGCGACATCATGTAGAGCAGTCGGTAAATGATGCATGTGCCCAGAGGAAGGTCCGGGTGTCGATCCCTACAGACCTCAACAAAATTTTAACATGCCATTTCAGGGACATGTGGTAGCCTCAGGACTAGCCACGTGGCACCCTCTAATTAGCTCTTCCAACCCCATACAACAAATATTACATTAACACTTTTCAAACCATGATTGGCATAGTGGAAAGAATATTTTGAGGAATATTCCTTTTTTCTGACTATACTTTCCACTTTGTTGATTATGCATCCCAATCAAACCTAGTAAAATGGTTAGAATTTTATCTGTTAGGCATTTGGATCAGAATGGGATATCTTCCTCATAAGACATCATTTTTTCGAACCATTCATGACGCAGGAATCAGGAAGACAAGATATACACAACCATCCTAGTTTCAACCCAATCTTGTAACTTTGAATTTTGAGTAAGCTCCTAATCACTTATATACTAGTTCAGTAGAGAGAACTTGTATGGAGTGCCATGTTTCACTGTTTCTGCCTTCAACCCAAACTTGCTACGCAGAAAACCAAATTCGATGAAATTTTAGCCACCTTTTACATAATTCAAATCCAATGCATGAAATGAAAGCTATGACGATTTTTTCTACACCACATGTTTGAGGCTGAAATTTAGAGCCTACAAAAACCCTAATTTACCCAAAACATATCTCTGAAAATATAGTGAACCAACATCTTAATTTTTTACACGATGTTCACCAAGATGTCTGTTCCACGTGGTCGAAATTTAACTTCTCAAGCCTCGTAGAAAAAACTTTAAGACCTCTTTGATGAAGTAAAACCCTAGAATCGAAAGCTCTCAAACAAAACCTTATGCAACCTACTAATAAAATATAAGAAAAGATAGATCAACGACTTAAAAATTATCCACTTCGAGGGGGAAACCTCCTTCACATTAAAAAAATGAATAATTTTGAGATGATTCAAATGAAGAAACCTCCTTTTTATCTATAAGGAGTCTGAGGGGTCATAATATAATCAGAGCTGACATAAAAATAATAATGTAAGGGCACAACAATAATAATATTGGGATTCTATGGTTCACAATAATAACAATATGGGGAATTCACGAGCACAAAAATAAAAATAAGGGGGTTACACTAACAATACTAATAAGGGGATACACTAGTATTATAGGGACCTAACAAACCTCTTTTTCTCTCAATAATTCCATATCCCTCTTCCACCATCAAAATAAACAAGTTCCTTCGCACAGCTACATAAATAAAATAAATAAGGGTGAAATAATACAATGCCTCCTATGCAGATACATGAAGCAAGAATATTCATTGTAGTACTGACCAAGCTCGGTGGTTTTGGTTCATTTAGGTGATTCTGTCTAGGTATTGAGAAAGCTCACTAGTACTGACCAACACTAGGGAAAGTGCTTTAAATATTGGTATACTTATTATCCTTCTCCCATATTGAAATAGTTGAAGTATGACTAGTCTTATGTTGATGTGTTCGAAACTAAGAAATGAATATAAGGGACTATACCTTTAGAGAGGATAAATGAAAAACCCAAGAAAATCCACTCGGTGAATTTATACATATTGTTATATTGATACATCGCACTTAAGGGTGAAACCTATACAAAGAAGTTGGTGTTATACTAGTATGTTGACAAGTGTTGTCATATCGACAAATACCCTCCCAAATTTCTCTTACACTTTAATTTTAGACCCTACTGAGGATCTTGTGATCTATCATCCCATGGTCACTTTGTGGTCAACTAATGTTTCACAATGTATTAAGTCTTATTCTAACTGTTAATATCACTTTCTCACACATGTTTGGTGTGCTATGAATCTTGACACAAACACATGTAGAGATTTGAAACAATGTTCGAAAATGAAAAGTGGCAACAACTGATTCTAATTTCCTTTTTTTCGTAATAGTTTCTTGTGAATTTATTATACTTCTCATGTTCTTTAATTATATATTTCAATCAAAAAAATATAAAAAATTGAAATAGCAACAATAGAAGAAATAGATATTAGGCTCTCATGGAGGGAAAAATCCATCAAAGGGGGAAAACTAGAAAACTATTCTCTTCTTAAAATATGCTTCAAATTAGATAGAAATACCCAAACCCTAGACAAAGTCCTTCTCCCAGTACCAACCCATCCCTTCGTCAAGTCCTTCCTTGATTCTAAAGTAAACAACTACAGAGTGCAACTTCGGACTGTGACCTTCAATACTACTACTCAACCTCCAACTTTGGCCCTACAATTTTTCCATTGTAGCTTCCAAGGAAACCCTAATTCAACTTCCTCCTAAGAACTTCCTAGAGGAAGACACCTCCTAAGGTAAATGAGTTGTAGAGATAATTTCCTTGCTTCTAGATTCCATATTTTTCACTTCATCCTACTACAACTGAGTCTGGAAACTTTGACCTTTTTCTACAACCGTGAAACCCTAGAATTTCATATGTTTGAGATAGATAGAGCCTTATGAAGGGGTAAAATTCCCTTGTTTAGTTAAACTTGATGTTTCTGGCGATACTTGTAATTTTGGAGCCTCCAGGACTTTCTAGATTCTAAAATAAATATTCTTACAAATTTAGTTTGTTGAGAAGGGTCTTATAAACATGATGTTGAATCCTTTAACTCATGACAATAAATACTAATACCTAACAGACCATACAAACATGAATAACATGATTTTACCTAGACGACATTTAGTAATGAGCATGAAACCTATGCTTTAATAATAATATTTTTTCTTTTCCTTTCTTGTTTGTTACATAGGATACATGTTGAAATGAGTACAACAACAATTATGAAGATCTAAACTAGTTACCTTTCCAACATGAATACTCTATGGGCCATATCTACGAAACTTTGGATTAGCGTAATGATGAGTCTGTGGAGGATTTCATGATGTATTTTGAGGTCCATATAAGGTTTATGAGGCAGACCCATTACTACATCATATATGGACAACTGGCTAGTAATCATGTTCCATGCCAACCTCGGTCTAGGAGGTGTTATAAAATATTTATAATTTACATATATGTAATTTTGAAAATGGTGGGATAGTGACATTATTCCAAACAGTTTAAAGTCTAATACTCACACATCTAGCACCTACACATATCGCCAATACTGGGCTATACAATGTGTCTTAGTGCAAAATTATTAATGTTTACCATCCTCAATCTATCTTAAATTGCGATCTATAAATTTTTGAGAGGGGTCAAATATTTTGAGATGAAAACCTATTTTGGGGTGAAAATAGATTTGATTCATCTTAATGCTCGGTGATTTAGAGTTAATATGGGTTAATGATACTCTAATAAAGATCGAACATAAAGAATTTAAATATTTTCCTCTTAATTTTTAAGATAAACATGTTCTAGGGTTATGAGATCAAATATGAATTATTCATGCTAAATTTATGCAATAAACTATGTAGGCTATTAAGGCATTCCCCCTTCATTTACGGATTGCACTAGAGACTTATTTTATTACCTCTAAAATACAAATATGTTCCAAATTTATCTGATAAATTATGGATTATTTATGATAAATTTATTCAATAAATTGTGCAAGTTATTAAGGCCTTCAATTTTATTTATGGGTAATGCTAAAGCCTTATCTTGCTACACCTTCAATTTTATTTATGGGTAACGCTAAAGCCTTATCTTGCTACGTCTTGAATATTTCAGTAGAAAATTGTTCACGATAATGGTAATAACCTATCTTGTAAATTGAAATAATTTGTCATTATAGTTTTTTATGGAAATATTTATTTTCTAATCTATAATAATATTTGATATAAAAAATTTCATATCAAACTTAGTAATGTATTTTGAAATTTAAAAAATTATAAATATTTGAAAACCGTTTATTTATTAATTTAAAAAAAAAAATTATTACAATTAAATTATAATTAATAATGTGTTAAAACTTTTAAATAATAATTAAACAATTCACATAACACATAAAAATATTTCATATCGATCACAAATCAACTAGTGTGTATTTTTTAGATATACTTCATACTCATCAGAAATCATCTAGTGAGAAATTCTTAACATATTATATGGTAATATGAATAAAATCTACGTGGTTTGTAAGTATGCTCTATTGCTAAAAGAACTATTAATTTGAATATAAACTTATTAGAGGTAATAATCTAAGATATCATTTTCCTTTATTGGATTGAACACAAGTCATGGGATATGTATAATGTCTTTATCTTTACATTCATTTTTATAGTTATAAATAGAAGGAAATTAAAATATAGATTTATCATTTTCAAAATTGGTGGATCTGTATGTTTTTCACTGAATATGCGGATGAGAAGAGGTTTGATAACAGAGGTGGGATGAAATAATGAATCCATCAACACCACATTTGGCCATGATTTCAATTATAAACTCCAAAGAGAATGCTTCCATTCATAGTTAAACCATGGCTTGAGGGGATTGAGGATTGTAATATTTATGAGTGGGAAATTTCCCATAATATATTTTCCATTGCTCTAGGTGCATGTAAGTGTTCCTTGCGCAAAAAGTGGGATTGTTATTAACATTAGTCTTAAATGATTTTGTTCAATGGACGAACCATTTAAGCCCAAATTTTAATTTCTAGAATCTAAGTTTCATGCTTTTGGAATTCAATGCTCCGCAGTTTTTCGATCAAATCTACTAGTAAATCGTGATCGTGAATTCTTCAGATTATATGCATTATACCACATGCACTATAGGAGAGATAAAAAAAAATTGAGAGTTATATTTTAAATGGTAGTTTTGGAACAAAACTTTAGAACCAAAATTATGGATTTCATAAAGATATTTTAATTTGAGTTCTTAGATGTGGACGTTGTATTCTTCAATAATTAATTATATCTGTTAATTATCATAATTATATCTATAGATGTCAATAATTAATTATTTATGTTAATTATAATTATACATCTATAATTAATTATTTATGTTAATTATAATTATATCTATAGATGTCTTTATTTTGAAATGGATTATTAATTATAATTATATCTATAGATGTCTTTATTTTGAAATGGATTTTTTGAATAATGGTAGGAATTTAAATGTTATGGATTATTATAAATTACTTTTAATAGTAGTCACAAATCAATGGTTGTGATTTTTCTCACAAGTGTTAAACACTTTTTTCTATTTTAAATAAATTGAGTTATTAATAGAAAAACATTTGATGATGATGATGAAGATGATCGATGTCCACTAAGACTTATATAGTCTACCTAAACTGAGGAAGGTAAGAGGTTAATTAGAATTGTTTAACATTTTATTTTTATTCTCCAAAATAAGTGAAAGAAGCGTTCCCATTGTAGTTTTCTTGAGTTGAAAGGAAAATAATGTTAGTAGTGTGACAAATCATTTGAAAACTAGATTGAATCTGAGTATAATATGGGAGATCTCAGAGATATTGATTTTCATCTTCAACACTCCTACGATTGATCATGTGACAAACTCTCCAATCCCATATTGTTTTGGAAATTGATAAATTCCAAGTTTAGCTATGAAGCTTATAATATTTAGTTCTCTCTTACTCTCTCCCTCTCGCTTGTCAAGAAATGTCATTAGTATTTGTTTTCGTAAATTTTGTCTAGCTCATGGCATGATGTAATCGTTATGTATTTCTCAAAAGAAAAGAGAAAGAAATATTATTGTAAAATAAAACTATTTATAATCGTGGGTTTCACACTTCATTTATTTATTTTCTAGGTTAAACCACGCATTCAATTATTTTAGGGTTTTAGTCATAATTTACTTTCCTTGTCATTTTTTATTATACCCCTCTTGGGCATATTATGTCTAAGAAATAAATTGTATTCCATGTAATTCGGTCATTGATGCCTTCTCCACTAGGTCAGCCTTCGCACTCTACAAGTTTCCCTCATTGAAGTGATTAAACCTCCGTGAATACGATATATAGAACTGAAATGTGAGATATTTAGGAAATCAATCATCTAAGGAATGAAATATTTAATTTGTGAAGGAAAAAGAAGTGTGGAGTTAAAGAAAATGGGAGAAAAACCTTAGAAAAAAAGGAGGCATACATTTTGAAGCAAGAAAGACCAATAATTTCAGTATCTACACCACATGTGCAAGTAATTATGGTTACTGCAAGTCTAAACTGCTATAGTCCAAGTTTCAAAAGTTGTATTTAGGACCAATTTCCTTGTTGGTTTGTTTTTGGGTTTGACTTTTGCAAAAAATGACTAGAACTTAACCAATCCAATGTGGTAGGTTTACTTGGTCAAGTGGAGCAAGTTTTTTTCTTATTCAAAGGTCTTGGTTGTCCCATTTTATTTGGTTCTAAAGGAGGAGAAGATAATTTTTGGGATTTCCCCTAGAAGAGAGGTGTTTCCCTAACTAAGAGCTTACATCCCGTATCCTTGTTATTTTTATCTTCATGGAGTTATGTTGGTAGTTTATTGATGATCAGAAGATAAAGGAAGACATAAAATAATATAATAATAATACAAAGAAATCGAAATTAATTATCAAGGTAATAAAAAAAAAGTTCCTTTATAATTTTATAACATGGTATGAAAGCTAAGGTGAAGGAAAAGGGAAAATGCAACTTGAAGATATTTTGATTCCATTTGCAAGAAAGAAGGAAGTTTTGGTAAAAGGATCAAATAAAGATATTTTCTTGTTAGAAAATAGGACCTAATGAATTTTTCAAGAAGATATAAACGTCATTTAAGGTAGGATTAATAAATGGCATCAAACATAATAAAAATAATATACAATTCTCCCAAAGACACACCATTATAAGTTTGAAGTAGATATGAAGTTTTAAGAAGAATCCACATTACCCTTTCAAATATCAAAGCAGCCAACACTCTCTTGTTTAAGCATATATTATGGCTTTGAAGTAGTTCTAAAAGGAAAAGAACAAGATTACCTATAGAATTATTTGAAAACTCGAAGATATTTAAATAAATTAACAATGATTCATTAGGTTGGAAATTCAATGATCTTAGGAAGCCAAAAAACTACTGGTGGCTTAGGTTATAATAAAAAAATCACCCATTTGAAAATTCCACAATAACATTTTAGAACTTGTAGTCCAGCAAAAGTGAAACCAATTTTTTTTTTTTTTCGGAAATTCATAAATATATTAGGAAGAAGATAGGTTGAATACATATTTACATTCATATTCAAAATATTAAAGAAATTTTTCTTGGTTGTAAGAAAATGGTACCAAGATTGAATGAATATCGCAGTCAACAGGAAGTTTTTCATCTTGTGTAGAGCATTGATCTTGAAAATACCATAACATCAATGATATTTGTTGTACCTGTTGAAGGAAATAATTTTACAATACCAAAGGACTAAAGATGAAAATATAATAGGCACCAAAAGTGATAGATGAAGGGTATGATTTATTAATATTGCACCAACATCAATCGAAGGAATATTAGTTTCAATAGTCAAAACATATTGAAAGTAAAAAGTAAATCCTGACATCTTAAAGAAGAATTTATAGATAACTATGTGTCATCTTGGAGGACTAAGGTATGTAGTCCTTAAGGTATGTTTAATAATATTTATTTATACAAGGCCTAACTCAAATTTAGATTAGGGATTTTGGTTTCTAGGGTTTTTAGTCTACCCTTTAGAGGTTATTGACATCTAAGTTCTTGTAATCCCTAGTTAGTAATGAATCATTAAAACTATTATTTTCCCTTATAGGAACCTAGATTTTGGTCTCCAAGATTTGTAAGGAGTCTAAAGTGGAAATGAAAAGCCTAGAGTTGATGTTTCGAAAGGTAACGTCTTGAGACTTAAGGTTTAGATTTGGAAACCTTAGGAATTTTCCATCTCTAAAGATTCCATGGAATCCCTAATTATAATTATACTCTTGTACCTGTATATTTTACTTGGTGGTACTTGTAAGTGATTGTTATTAGTACTTAATGAAGGAAGAAAAACAAGAAATATATGTTGATCTTATGTCATCAAGATAGTGATGAAAGGAGAGAATAGTAATTTTTTAATCAAGTTGGCTCCTTGGGCACTCTGATAAAGGAAGAGTCATATGGAGATGGGCGATGGGTATATTGATGTTGAAGAAGACTATCTTGGTGAGAGAAATCCCTTCAAAGGAGATCCCTTCAATATTTATAAAAGAGTCAATTCAAGGTATGTTTAAGGCTCTAAGATTTATAGAAGTATTCATCATGAAATAAAGATACAATTATTTTCATCTATATTAATGTCTAAGGTTTTTCTATGCAATCATGAAGATTAATATATTGTTAGGGTGTTTAACTTCTAATGTTCAACCCTTGTAGTATTATCTTCTTATATTTGTTCACTTTGGTAAAAATCAAACATTTTAATTAGGGTTTGTTGATAATATCTAGGACATACGATGAATCAGTAACATTTTAGTGTTTCATGATATTATCTAACATTTTTGTGATGGCAAAAAATGACTGGATCAACATTTGGGAATCCACCTTGTCAGAGTCCCAAATTTGACTCCTTTCCATTGAAGCTAGTTTTTATCACTAATATCTAGGCCCAGTTACCCATGACAACTAATTGTTTATGGGGATGAATTGGATTGTAAAGTAAATGGTAAAATGGTAGATAAACTAATATAACAAATAAAAATAATATAACCTATATACTTTACCGAGGTATATCAATTTATATTTTTTAGAAAAATAATCTTGTTTCATGACAATAAAGATTCCCATGAATTAACGGTGTTAAAATTATTTAAAGAATTGATTATGTTAAACCGTTAATCAAATCAATTATAATCTAATCACATAAAATACAATTTGTTTATGCATTGTATGTTATGTAATTTAATCCACACACATAAAACGTGATAATGCGAGAATCAATAGAGCACATACATGAATAATATATAAATATTTAAAAACAATTCCTTTAAAAATATATAGAATACATATAAAGAAGAAAAAAGTATCAATATCATTGGAAATTTGTGCATGTTGTAATTAAAATTGGTTCAAATTGTATTAAAGTAAAACTTGAGTAGAAAAGTGCAACAAAATATTTTCTTTTATCCAAAATTTTGAACCCTTTCTAATGAGTTTAGGAGACGAATTTATAGTATTCATTACAATAAAGAGAAGAACTACTCTCCCTAAAATTTATCACCTAAATCATAACAAAATGAACATAACAAGAAAATGTTATAACAAATTGCAACTACTTGAAGACTAGCCAATCGTTCTTTGTCATAACCTTTGAATATCTAAAAGTGTTGCCATCTCTAGAGGGGAACAAAGCCTGATGTGCACTAGGAAACAAAAGATAGATGCTCTAAAAGGTCATAGAATTTGGATGGAGGTATTAGTGAGTTCCTCTAAAACCAACTACTAGCTAGGAGGTCTGACAAAACATTTCAAATTGAGTTCAAGGTTAAATTTATCTAAATCGTCAATTCACTTAACAAATATTGTCCTCTCTTCAAATTAATCTTTGAGAAATATATGTACATCTAGAAAATAATCTTCTAGGAAATTGGGGATCATATTTGATTCAAGAAATGAATCATTGATGCATTCGAATATGGAATTTGATAACTGACTTGCATCATTGATGAGTTTCTTAACCAAATGAATCCTAGCTTTCCATCTTTTGAAATAATTGAATTTTTCTTTTTTTCCTATTTTAGGAAAGTCATAATTTCTTCCCATCAACACCGTTTTACCATTTTAGCAACGAAAATTTGAAGGATTGAAATTTATCTTAAAATTTAGAAACCTTGGTGAATCTCACCAATCTTGATTATGCAATCTATAAAATGTTTGGAAGTACTTTTGTAAAAATATTCAAATTTATAATAATAGTATATAGTCACTATATATAATTTTGGCGATTCTTAAGGTAAAATAATTTTATCCAAAAAAAATGGGTGAAATATTTGAAGAAAACAATTAAAATTAGTGAATATTTTGTTTGGCAAAAACATAGAAAATTAGCCCACTTGGAAGTATTATCTCCTAAAATTTTCTGTGCATTTTACCATCTCATTGAGATCTCATTTAGAATCATCATAACATGTTATCATATCCACTACCTCATGGGTCAATGTATTACCCAATTTACATTTCACTTGAATCCATTACAATTTCTCACAAAATAGTTGTTCTTGCTCTTGTAGCTTGGAATTAAGGTCATATTGCTCATATTTGAATTTCACTAGATGGGGAGTGATAGCTTGCAATTTCCCTAATTTTTTTGTCATTCATTCGGAAATTTTGAGGTCTAAAATGGACCTCCTAGGAAAAATGTACAACCAAAAT
>CM076581.1:703973640-704210763 GCA_034641835.2 Pinus albicaulis
TAAAATTTATAAGAACCAATAGGATTCAAGATTATGATTTCAACCATGGGGGATGATTCACCATTTTTTAAGTAAAAGGGTAAAAATATTAAAAAATAATAAAATAATAAAACTATTTTTTCAACTCATATTTTAAACTTATCTCCGAAATATTTTACTCAAATTTCGAGCAAGGGTACTGGATAGATAAAAAAATTAGCTCCTCATACAAGGAGTACCTATGTTGCATACTTTTGATGGACCCTGCTATGCGAAAAAATGAGAAATACATGAAAAAACGTGATTGCAATCATGTATTTCTCATTTTTTCGCATAGCAGGGTCCATCAAAAGTATGCAACGTGGGTGCTCCTTTGATGAGGAATTAAATTTTGCATCCAATGAGTACTCCTGCTCTAAATTTGAGTAAAAAATTTGGGAGATAAGTTGAAAATACAATTTGGAAAAGAATTTTTTTCCATTTTCCCTCTAAAATTTGATGATGTCATCAACTCTTATTTTATTATTTCCAATATTATTTTATAATTTCCTTAGAAGGCCCATTTTATACCTCAAAATTACCCTAATGATCCAAGTTTTACATATTTTAATTTAATATCCTCTGCATGCTATATTTGAAGTGGATTGAACTTATTTTGCAGTTTTGACAATGTGGTTTCCTTTTGATCTAAATTAGTTTTCCATTATGTTCTCAATTTATTTTTTTCATTCATTAGTTCTTTCTCCATAGTGATAATATTTTCATCCTTATCTATAATTAATTATTTAACCTCAATTAATCTATCTAGGGTTGGAGAGGCATATGCACTAGTAAACTGAGTTAATTTCTGAAGCTCTTCAGCATGGGTAGCGAAGAATAATTTCTAGAGAACTTCAACAAAAGTGGCTTAGGAGGTTTTCCATAGGACTAGAGCCTAGAATTCATAAATATTCCTCTTCTTCTTGCCTATTTTGACAACATATTTATGCATTGGGCTACTAAAAATTTCCATTGGATGGATCTCATCAATAATGACGAAGATTTCAAAAGAAGGAATAGCGGGAATAATCTCTACCTCACGTTGCGTAGCCAATCGTGTCTTCTCAGCTCCCAACTACTCTTGCATGATATTTTCTTAGGAAGAGGGACTACTATATATATTTTTCTATTGATAAGAAACCTCTCCTCGTAGGATAAAATTTTGTTATTCCCCTTTCTTGGGTTGTTTTAGGGCCTAATCAAACTATTGCCAAACGTTTTCCATCCTTGGACCTACTGTATGAGTTTATCCACCAAGGCTTGAAGAAGTAGTTTTTTTTTTTGTTGTAGTTAAGGAGATACTAATAGTTGTGATGATACTTCCTATGAATTATATTCTCTAGTTTCCTTTAGAGATGCTTATTTTTATGGGGGAGGCTGAAATAAGTATATAGGAAGAGAATCCAATATTGTGTTTCTAAAAAAAAACAATTGTTCTCACTCCTTCACATATAATGTCTTGTATACAAAGCTCAATATTGTACTATAAAAGGATGCTTCAACAAATAAATCATCAAATTTATGCTCCTAATGTTGATATTTTCTATTGCAAGAAGTTATGGAAACATTAATTTCTACTCCATTAGGGTCATATGGCCTAGTCGAGATGGTAGAAAACTTTAATAACTCAATAGGTAATAGGTATTTCTTAGCATGTCCATAATTGGCCAGAGAGAAAGTACCAAAAGGTAGATGGAATTGAGGGTAAACCTTCTTGTTGGAATGATAGTGGGGATACCCGCCAACCCCACATTCCCAGTACTTCTCAAAATTTCACCTAAACTGTGTGCAAAGTGCATTCCCAAATTTCATGCCCAATCATCTCACAGTCCGGGAAATCTCACAACATCCCTTTATTCTACGTTGGAAAATTTAACACTTAAATCTGAAAGTGTTAATATCTCAAATCTCTGAGATTTGAGCTATTAATTCCGAGTCCCTTATGTTATGCGCTCAACCCTTAGGTGCTTCTAATGTCCAACCAATTTATAATCCCCATATATTTCACGGCGTTGACTTCACAAACGTGTTCATATGGTCTTCAATATCTGTATGTCCGAGTTGAAATACTTAAATAAAATGCCTTGAACTATATCCGAACCTTCGGATTTATTAAACCAATCCTTTTAATTTCCGCAGGGTATGATGACTAAATTTTGAAACAATATACGAGGCCTTCGGAATTATAGACTTCTGGAATGACATTCTCAACCTTACGCCCATGTAATACAATTGCATCATATTTAAATCTTTCGGCCACATAACCGGATTACAATTAATAAAAATTTGTTAATTAGACAAACACTGCATATTAACCGTTGGCTCCAAGCCCCACCTCTATGGTCAACTGCCCCCCTAACGTCATTGTGGAGGCTCCTGGAGTACGGTGGCAATCCTTTGCTCATCCCTCCCGCAATGAATCTGCACCGTTGATCGTTGTCTATATGATCTGGTCTCTTTTGTTAAACTTCGGGCGAGTCCAGTGTGCGATCACCGTTCGATGGCCCCTTCCCAAATCAATGGCACACGACAATATCGCCTGACGTCCTGGTACGAAATATAACATGTGATGGTGCTTTTTAAATGGTGGTTTCCTAATGTCATTTGGGGACACGTGTCGAGATTTCTATGGAATCGCTCTCAACTCTTCAAATATCACTTGCCGACGGTAGGTCGTGCGATGAAAACTGCTCTTTGGCTCCAAACCACGTTCACTGTTCACTTCTATCACGGTTCCATCGTCTCTCATGATCCAGTTTCTGTCCTCACCTTGTTCCTCTCTTTCATGTGTTCTGCACCTTTATAAGTGGTCCTCAGTCCCTAACGTTTCAACACGGTCCTACCATATATATATCGCATAGTTCCATTACTCTATGCTTCCAAGGTTCCTCTGCCTTTCACTCGCGGCCTACACTCATGGCTCTATCACTCCCCTGTCGACAATGTCGACAGTATTTACATTGATTCCGCTAATTTCATGCAGAGCACCATTAATCTCATTACAGGTTCTTAATTATCACGGTTTTCGATTATTCTCCACCAGGATGCATGCACATATTCACACAGAACTAATTCAAGTAAAGAAGATATATATTCACACATAAAGTAAATCCACAAGGCACAAATATACGGAAACATTTCTTATTTACAAAATGGATTGAATTACAACCACTGGCTGGCTAGATTTTCAATCTAATGGCCTTCTTTCCCAATGCAGATCTCTACAGATACAAGCAGATCTATGTGTAGGTTTGTGCAGCCCCCTCGGCCCTATTACAGAGGTTTATTTTTATACATATTGGAAATAAATAAATTCCCTTATTTGATGACTCTTGGACTCCTAAAGCTAGCCTGACTCTCGAAACTGACCATCTCTTCAGGTGCCCATCAATCATTCGGGCAGTTATAGTATTTTCCTTTCTAGTTAATTAAAATAACTCAACTATGAATATTTACATGGGGAAAAAAAACATGAGACCCCCCTCTTATGTTTATTTATGTACAAAAAGTGTCTTGGGCCTAATGCCCCTGCATCAAACTCCCTAGGTTCAAATGATTCATGATCTCCTGATCATGCGCTTTATTTTTTTATCTGCCTGGATTCCACAACTTGTTCTGCAACTGGCCATCCATTGCAACGTCCTTCTTCCACATTCCTCCTGGCTTCCAAAATTTATGTTGTAGCTTTCCACAGGATGTACCTTCACATCCTCTGTCTACTTTTCTTCTGCTGCTATTTCCTTGTTTCCTCACTGTTGCCCCTTTCTGAGGCATCTTCTGCATCAATATTCTTACAAATTCTATTTCCCTGTCTAATCTTTCCTCTGACTGCTGGACACTTACTTGTGTTTGCTGCATTCCTATTTCTTCAGTTCTTACTACTGCCCTATTCGCCACCCTATCATCCATTCCCTCTCTGCAATAGTAAAACTTATGCTCCTCTACTGGCAACACTTCAGCTTGTTGCTTCAGCACTCTCTCCAGCAACACTCCAAACTGCTGCTCTAGCATTTCACCTTCTTTTCTGAATAGCTTCAGCAAAAATTCTCGCCATCACTTTTGGCCAAACAAATCATCAATATGCTGCAACCCAGGTTCAACATCTTCTTCTTCTGCCTTGGCAATTTCCAGCAATTGCCTTCCTTCTTCTTGATTGACTCCAGCAGTCAAATCAAGTTCTCTAGCCACTGCATCTTCACCTTTTTGTCAAAGTGAAACTCTAGTTCTCCACTGCTGTAGCAGCCCCAATAGTCTACCATACAGTCTTCTCTTTAATATTCCCTTGGCTATTTGAACAAGCCAATTATTCCTTGCTATCAATAGCAACAATATTTTCCTGCATATGAGGCATGGTTGTCTCATCTTTGCTCAGCTGATCATCCTCATTATGCAACAGCTCTTATTCTTCTAAGACAACTCCAAGTGATGGATTGTCTTCTTCTTTGCCTGTCAACACAGCCACTTCATTAGTTCCAAAACCCCAAGACCCAATGGTCCCTACTGATGACTCAATCATCAATTTTTTCCTATCTTTGTCCCATTGTGTCTTTACATTATGCAACCCCTAATTCTGAAATTGAGGTCTTCTCTCTTGTATCGAATCCTGTTGATTCAACATACTCTCTAGCAGCTCAATTCCTACATTCCATGGTTTAAATTCTTCCAAAAAATTCTCCTTCTCTATCAATTGACTGCCCCATGCTGTCAAGTTATCTCCATCATCAACAGGATCTGCATCCATCAAAAATTTGTTAAAGAAAAGTCTACAAGGTCTCAGAGCCTTTCTCTGCTCTTCCAGCGCGTCAATATGTTGTCCCAACTTTCTCTTCTTCTCAATCAGCACATCAGAATGCTGATTCCAATTCTTCAAACATTTCTTGAGACTGTCTGCTAGTCTCTGTTTTGCACCCTCCCCTTCAAGGATGTCTTTCTGTTCTAGTTCACAAGAAGGAACTTTCTCATATTCAATCATCTCTGTCCTTACCATCTGAACATCTTCTCTCTATGGTTCTGTCCTCTGCTCATGCCCCAATCTTGGCATCTCACAACAATCTTCTTTATCTTCTGCTGTCACTATCTCCTCATTCTTCATCAGAATAAAATCCTGATTTCCCATCTCTACAAAGACCCCAGCTACCTGTCCATCATTCTCCACATGGCCATTTAACAAACGCGGCCTATCATTGTCATCATTAATGAAAAATTCATCATCAGCTCCATTGAAACAATCTCTTCTATCAAATAAGGAATTAATGAATTCCTCCTGCTGCAGTAGTTCAATCGGTTCTTCATCTGAAAGATACTCATCATACTTTACTTGGCAACAGTCTACTTCATTTGTCACATTTTCATCATGTGAACTGCCTTCATTAACACCTGCATTCACACACAACTCGTCAGATGCAAAAACATAAGACCTCATGGTCTCAATTGGTGATTTGGTCACGAAATCTTTGTGATGTTCCAAGTCTTCTATATTTTCCAGAGATTCTTCAATGGTCTCTTCATCATAGTCCTCAAGTTGTTCAGCCTCCAGATTCTAGCCAATATCACAAACTAAAGCTCTTTTGCTTCCAATATGTTGGAAAGCATAATCTTTCTTCAACAGTGCATGGACATCTTCAAAACATGTAGCTACTCCATTTTCTTCCTTAGTGGCAACATCAGCAGTTTGTTCTTTCTCACATGTTGTTCCTACAAACATAAAAAATATGTCAGATGTAAGGCTCTTGGACCCCTTGGTCCCACTTGAAGCTTCATTCTCCAAGTATTTCTCCAGATACTCAATCACTCTGAGTATTTATTTCTTCTTCCGAGCATTCATCATCTTCTCCTTCTTCCTTTGTAGCCTCTGCCACTTTATCTTCTTCTTCATGAGCCAAACAACTCCCCGACTTTCTTCTATCCTTCTCTTTAGTTCATTAAACTCTTACCTGATCTCAACAATTTCCTTCTACAACTCTTCGTCAGTGGATTTCTTCTTCCTCATGCCATTTGATTTGGAATCTTCACACACTCTTCTGTTGTGGTTTCTCTCAGAACCTCTGCAATCTCTGTAGTCTCTGCTACGGCTCTTAGTAGACATTCCCTTCTCTAGGAGTTCTTCACTTACAAGATGCACTAAGCCTCTGCAACATCAAGCTCTCTTGCTGCAACTTAACTCACCAAGCTTCTCTCCTGAGCTCCGGCTTCTGGCAAGTACTGGTCCCCTCTCTTTGGAACCTCCTGAGCACTCTCTCTGCTCTCCAGGCTTCACTCTACAACTTTCTCAAGAAAATCCTTCTTCTTCTTTCATCCAACCTCAGTTGGGAATTATTTTAGGTTCTGCCACACTCTTTATGCACTCAAAATCCCTTCCTGGACTCTTCTATCACTGCTCTCAAAGCTCGTGATCTACTTCTGCTGAGATGTCTTCCTCAATTTCTTGCACTCTGTATTCTGTAAACAATACCTTCCAACCATAGTTCAAATAAGGCTCATCATCTTACCTCTCAAGATCCCTGAATGATCTTGTTCCTTCTCTCCTCACCTGCACTACATTTCTACCTACTACAATCTTCTGTCTTTAAATCCAAATTTTGTTCATTTGGAGACCTTCACTGCATGTCAACTCAAATATGCAAATTTATCTATTAAAAAAATTCTAACATCAACTATTCTTTCCTATTCAGTACATGTGCATTTTCAAAAACAAACTCTTCAACGAGCTAACTAAATTCTAGCTTTGATACCACTTGATAGCGGGGATACCCACCAAACCCACATTCCCTGTAATTTTCAAAATTTCACCTAAATTGTGTGCAAAGTGCATTCCCAAATTTCATGCCCAATCATCTCACAATCCGGGCAATCTCACAACATCCCTTTATTCTATGCTGGCAAATTAAACACTTAAATCTGAGAGTGTTAATATCTCAAATCTCTGATATTTGAGCTATTAATTTTGAGTCCCTTATGTTATGTGCTCAACCCTTGGGTGCTTATAATTTCCAACCAATTTATGATCCCCATATATTTCACGGCGCTGACTTCACAAACGTGTTTATATGGTCTTCAATCTCCATATGTCCGAGTTGCAATACTTAAATAAAATTCCTTGAACTATATCCGAACCTTCGGATTTATTAAACCAATCCTTTTAATTTCCGCAGGGTATGATGACTAACTTTTGAAACAATATACGAGGCCTCCGAAATTATAGACTTCTGGAATGACATTCTCAACCTTATGCCCATGTAATATAATTGCATCATATTTAAATATTTCGGCCACTTAACCAGATTACAATTAATAAACATTTGTCAATTAGACAAACACTGCATATTAACCTTTGGCTCTAGGCCCCCTGATGTCATTGCGGAGGCTCCTGGAGTACGGCGGAAATCCTTTGCTCGTCCCTCCCACAATGAATCTACACCATTGATCGTTTTCTATATGATACAGGATCTTTTGTTAAACTTCGGGCAAGTCCAACGTGCGATCACCGTTCGATCGCCCCTTCCCAAATCAACGGCACACGACGATGTCGCACAACGTCCTGGTATGAACTATAACGTGCTATGGCAGATTTTAAACGGTGGTTTCCCAATGTCGGTCGGGGACACGTGTCGAGATTTCTATGGAATCCCTCGCAACTCTTCAAATAACGCTTGCCAACGGTAGGTGGTGTGATGAAAACCACTCTTCGGCTCCAAACCATGTTCACTATTCACTTTTGTCACAGTTCCATCTTCTCTCACTCTCCAGGTTCCATCCTCGCCTTGTTCCGCTCTTTCATGTGTTCTGCTCCTTTGTAAGTGGTCCTCGGTCCCTAATGTTTCAACACGGTCCTACCATAAATATATTGCACAATTCCATTACTCTGTGCTTCCAAGGTTCCTCCGCCTTTCACTCGCGGCCTACACTCACGGCTCTATCACTCCCCTGTCGAAAATGTCGACAGTATTTACATTGATTCCGCTAATTGCATGCAGAGCACCATTAATCTCATTACAGGTTCTTAATTATCATGGTTTTTGATTATTCTCCACCAGGATGCATGCACATATTCACATAGAACTAATTCAACTAAAGCAGATATACATTCACACATAAATTAAATCCACAAGGCACAAATATACGGAAACATTTCTTATTTACACAATGGATTGAATTACAACCACTGGCTGGCCAGATTTTCAATCTGATGGCCTTCTTTCCCTATGCAGCTCTTTGCAGATACAAGAAGATCTATGTGCAAGTATGTGCATCCCCCTCGGCCCTATCACAGAGGTTTATTTTTATAAATATTTGAAATCAATCGATTCCCTTTTTTGATGACTCTTGGACTCCTAAAGCTAGCCTGACTCCTGAAACTGACCATCTCTTCAGGTGCCCATCAATCATTCGAGCAGTTACAGTATTTTCCTTTATAATTAATTAAAATAACTCAAATATGAATATTTACATGGGGAAACAAAACATGATACCCCCCTCTTATGTTTATTTATGTAAAAAAAGTGTCTTGGGCCTAATGCCCCTACATCATGGAATGCTTCAATACCTTGGTAATTCCATAGCTAATGTATGGTAAGCCACTTACCCACATAAACGCTTATGTGGGATATAAAAGGGGGGGAATGGGTTTATACATCGTTACCTAAGGCTCTGATATATGTAAATTACTTTTCACGAAACTAATTTCTGATCTTTCTGAGGTTTTCCATAGCTTTTGGGGACATTCTTGGAGGTTTGGTTGCAAATATTATTTCATAGATAGGGATAACGACTATGGAAAACATGATAAAAATGGCCCAAAAATTTTTACTACCAATGTATAATGTAATAAATGTGGATTGGTGAGGGTCAGAAAGAGTCTACTTCCATCCCATAGCTAGGTAAAAAACAAAATAATACAAGGAGTCCATGATGTAAGATGAAATATAGGATGGAGGTATTTTATTCTCTAACATATTACATGACATACGAAAAGCTAAAATGTGATTAGTTAGGTTTTTGGATAATATAGTGGCCCATTAAAAAATCTAACCCTCACAGGCCCCATCAATTAAGGAAAAAATATATTAGGAAATTCAGAGACATTAGGGTAGACATGAAATCTACAAAGGATGGAAGCAATTTGACTAAAAGGAGAGGCAAGTGATCCTATTGAGTACTTATCATCCTCATATTTTTTGTGTTCATTTCAGTCCTTCCTCCATTCCCTTATAGAATAGGTTGTTTCACTGTTCTTCTTTATGAAGTCCTCCAAATCATTTTTGTTGTAAATTCATTGTGGGTCAAGTAAGTGATACATGGCTTGAAGGTACTTTGTTGCTAATCCTCATCACTCTCAACCTAGGTTTGTCATCATAAATTTATTTGTAAATTTATTCCCATGATGAATTCCCTGAATCTCTGGTATAGATTGTATCTGTTAACAACCATGCACCTACTAATTTTTCATCTGCTATTTTTGTGAATGTGCCAGCAGATTATTGTACGAGTGCCCTCTTCATCACCTTATATTTCTTCATTTCCTCTTGGAGAGAGGAATAAATTATGTCCTATTAAGAATAGATAGGTCAATAAAGGAGAGCTATTATGGGAAAAATATTAGTACAGAATAGTAAAATAATAGTTTAAATTTGTTAAATAAAGTATTTTATAACCATAAATGAGCCATCATAGATTGTCAATTAGAACTTTAAGTTGATTGTACAAGGAGAAGGAGAGAGAAAAATTGAAGGATTCCATGTCACAACCTAGGAGTAGAAATTTGATAAAAATTTTAATTGATATTTACTAAAATCTCCATGGCTCCAGAGATTAAGAGGCGAATAAGTGGAGGTGAAATGTGGAGGGGAAAATCCCATAAAAAAATAAGGATCTATGGAAATATGGTGCAGGATGACTTAAACATGAGAGAGGGATACCCAGAAGGCCCAAATGCATATAAGTGTTGTTAGTTGGATTTGAAAAATGTTATGATATTTCAGGTTGGCTCGACATAAAAATTAAAGGGGCCACATATTACTAAATCAAGGATAAAACATAAAATACGAGAATGTGGGCCATATGAGTGCTAACGTGATGTCGAAAATAGATTATAGTATTTCCATAGTTTTTTCAGAAATAGATATTTAAAACATTCTATGGGCTTATGGGTTAGTAGGCTTAAAAGAGCAGAGTGGCGAAAGTGGGGCCTTTTCCTTTTAAAGTAATATTAGTGAAAAAAGGAAAATGTGGGCCAACTTTTCTAAGATATTTATTCTAAAAAATGTAATCATGTGTAGACTGGGAATGTGCATCCGCCTAAGTTGTGTGGAATTCAATTATATAAGAGGTATGGGGATCTAGGGTTTCGATATTTACCCAAACAAATTTTTGAATTTGCACTTTTTCCATTTATTTCAAGACTTAAGTTGAGGTACCATGGTTCTTGTGAGAAGATTTTTTATTATGAAAACAAAAAAAGGCCCTAAATGTTTATTAAAGCTAACATTATATACAAATATCAATATAAGGGGTCCCAATTATTATTATGAATAAAAATTAATAAGGGTGTTTTTGATTACTACAACAGGTTTACGATAAAAAACCTAGTAAAAGTTGTAATAAGGTTCTAGGACTTGAAAGAGATATCCTAGATTTTTCATTGTGATTATAATGCTAACATAATCTATATGTTGGATATATAGGGTTTATAATAAAACCCTAGAAAATATTGTTTTAAGAATCTAGGGCATGAAAGTGTAGCCCTAGGTGTAAATATTTCTATAGAAGTCAAACTATAATAAGGTTGAGGCTTTAAAAATCTAAGGTTTATTTTCTTGTTTGAAGTTTTTGATAACACTAGTTGTGATAACATGTTAATAATAAATTTAATTACGTGTTGTTGTGCATATATATTTGTGTGCCTTGTTGTACTTGTTTTTAAGGTTTTTAGGCATAAAGTTTTGCAAGAAGTTGTAATCAGGTATTCCTACCTCATACTTGATTATGACCTTATGATGATGAGCATGATAGAAAGAGGGAGTTGTAGGAACCGTGCTGACATTGAATTTTACATTAATGATTGATCCTGACCTTGTTTCCTGTTGTGACCAGCAACAACCCCCCTTTTTTATTTAATATTAGTAATAATACTAAATAAATGGGGACCCTTAGTTTAAAAATCCAAAAAAATCAATTAGGATTTGTTTTCCTTTTCAAATAAAACTCTATCATAAACTTAGAGAAATCCCTTAGAAAGAAAATTAAGAAACACTTAAGTTTATGATAGATTACAATAAAATTGTTCTTTATACAAAATAGCGCATCCATCGCAAAATGGTATATATCTTTTATAAAACTGAAAATGCGATTTTGCGCTTTTGCGATAATGCGATCCCAAAAAGCCTATACAATAAACATATTGGTCGCAGATCGCATAGCGCAGAAAAAAGAAATGTTAAATGAATATATTTTGCGCTATTTACCATTTTGCACTTTTGCGAGATTTGCGATGTGTGCTTCTGTGCTATTGCGCAATTTGCACTTTTGCGCTATTTTACATAACTGCGATGGTTTCATTTTGCAATATTGCGATATTGCGACATTGCGATATTGCGCAGCAAATCGGAGATCGCAATGTCGTAGATTCATGTAGGCGCGTTGTTCAAAGGAAATCTTCCCATATATCAATATCTGTTATGCGCTTTAATGATTAGATTAAATGATTGGATTGACAATTAATGGTAAATGAGATTTTGTTTTGACTGAAAGTCATTTCACGTTAAAATAATATATTTCATCCACCTTTGCATTTAAAACAGTCTCATCACCTTTCTCATGCCATTACTCTCATTTAACTCGTAAAACGCAGGCACGAAGGAGCAAACGTCTATACAAAGCTTTCACAGAACATTATGGGTAAGAAGGAGAAGAGCTCGAATTCTGAAAATAGAGAAATGGCTTCACTATATGCAGACACCACTTGCAATAAGGATGCTGATATATCCACTCGGGAAGGAATGTATAATTTGCTGGAGGAAGAAAATCTTGTGGTATTAAAAGTTACGGCTATAGCAGGTTCTAATAATACATCTGAAGCAACCCTCAAAGAACTGGCTTGTTCATTTCTCCATAGGATACTGGAAAGGCCAAGGATTCTCCCATATACGAACATGGTGAAATGGGTGCTGGACAACACCAATATTTCAGACAGACAATTCAGAACTCCAGCTCAAGAGCTAATCGAGTCATTCACCACGGAAGATGTGAGGCTGATGTATAAGTTGCCGGAACCTCATGCACCTAATAATAAGCAATTTATGGAAGAATTTTCCAGAGAACATGTTAATTTGTCAGAATGCACACAGGAATGGACTAGAAGAGATGAACCATTGAAGAAAAACAAACACGGGTGGACAGTACCAAAAAAGGATGTTTTAGACGCCGTTCACAAGTTCAAATATCCAAGTGGGCAATTTGACACAGTTTCTACCACAAGATAAGGTATGTAAGGTTTCCAAAACTATCCTCTATAGAGCTTTTAGAAGTTACTGAAGAAGTTGTTAGAGGTCAGGAGTTCTCAGGGAAACATAAACCTCTTCTTGAGAAAAGTCGAGAGTTTAAGAGACTTGAAATAACTGTAAGGAAAAATGAGGAAACATTGACCAAATTCAAGGCACTTAATGCTGAGCAAGAAAAAAGATGTGGAGCGTGTTTGGTAAAGAGAACAACTACTGCGAAAGGTCAAATCTATAAAAAAGAAACTACCTTGGCTGATGTATGATATGAGAAAATGGCGAAGAAAAATCGAGATGAAATTGCAAAATTAATAACAAAGAGAAAAGCTCCAATAAAGGAAAATGCACAAATCATAAAGGCAGAAAAGGCAGCAGAGGAGGCGGCTACAGCGACAAACACTCTTACTGATTGTGTAAATGATAATTTACACAAAGCAAATTTAATTTCAGAAACTGTTCTAGGATATCTCCCACAAGCACATCAACTACAAACAGAATGGAGGCAAAAGGCAGAAGAAAGAGCAAAATCAATTCAAGGGCTGACAAGATTAAATTGGGACTCATACTGGGCGTACTTGGTAAAGCCACACAGTCAGCACAGTGCGCTTAATTGTATCATCAATGCTACAGAGAAGATTGTGCCTACACTTGTCGACTCTGTCTTTTTAGGACAGTTGAATGCTGAAGTCGGTCAACCACATCTTCTCAAAACTATGCTAGATGCCTGCAAGTTTAAAGATCAAGTTCACAGATAGTTAGATTTAGTTTTAATTTTACTATATTTTAGCCTAGTAAAAGGACAGTCATTGAACCGAATCCTCAATTTTTGTAATAGACTATTTTTAGATTTAGTTAAGTAGTATTTAAACCCTTCTCATGCATTTAGAGAAGGGTCCTGGATCTTAATATTTTTTGACTTGGAGATTACATTTCTGTACTCCATTGTCTTATATATTTTTAAAAAGGATCACATCTGGTGATTTTTATGTGGAATTATCTTTGAAGTGTTGCATTTTTGTACCTTGGAATTTGATTTTGCATCAGAGTTACTGTATTAGAGTATCAGATTTCATTTGAAAGTCTTCAAGATGAATGAGGTATTTCTATCTGTTCACTGTTGATTTCTTTTGTCTTATGATATTCGATTTAAAATTTGCTATCATTTATATATATTTGTTTTCACAACGCTTCTTTTTATATATCATTTCTAAGTATAATTGAAACGTTATCTTTCATAAGTATATATAGGTGGTATACAATGATGAATGCAATATGCTAATACAACTCTGTTTAATTTCTTAAACAGAGTTATCTTTATTTGTTTCTACACATTTCAATTTAAATAATAATACATTTTCATGGTTATTGTTAAATTGGAACAATCTTAAGTTGTATTCACATATAATTACCTGGGTTAGTGTTAGGATTTATTTATCAGTATTTAGTTTAAATTAGATAGTTTTATTTCAGTTAATTTAGTCCCATTTCCACTCATCCAAACAAATCCATTTAGTTATAAGGGAATTGGTCCTTTAAATCCAGTCGGAGCCACCATACCAAACGGAAAAGGAGCTGTCTTAAGGTCCCGACCGGGTGGTTTTCCCCAATGTTTGAAGCAGAGATTTTCTAGGCTTCAACATTTTTGGCGCTAGAAGGAGGGCATGAGCTATGAATGGCAAGTAAATCTTTATCCACAAGCCATTCTGAGAGCAAAACACCCTCATCAACTTCTTCAATTTCTTCTAAAATACAAAATCCTATAGAAGAAATTGTGAAGAATATTCATACACCCACTACCAAAATCTAAAAACATTCAGAGAATCAAAATCCTGAGTCTCCTGAAGTTCAATATTTAATTCATAAATTGAAAGGATTATCATTATCTTTAGAAGAGTCTGAAATATCTGAAGGTAGTGTAACCTCAAAATTTGTTTCTTCAAAACCTCTTACTAGGCTTCAAAGTGAAAAAATTGGTATTTCTCCGAAAGAATTCCCTTTACCTAGTAGAGTCAAGACAAGAAAAACTCAATCAGAATTAGCAAGTGATATAATTTCAACATCTAATATTCAAATACCTGTTTCCGAAATCCCAACTCAACAAAGTACAATTGTTTCCACATCATCTCCTCAATCATCATCTCCTCAATCATCATCAATCTCAACATCATTTATTCCAAAAACTTCTATTCAAACACCACCAGTTTCTACTACTCTAATAGTTGTTCCAATAATGGCTAGACCATGGGCTACTCCAGGGGTAGTCAACATGGCTGCACCTTTACATGATTTACCAAACAATCCTGGAAAATGGCTTCCAAAGTTTAGCCCAGATATTAACATTCAAGCTGAAGAACATATCAATAACTTTATGCTGGCTATTAATTTGAATGGAGTCACACATGAAGATGTTGTAGTCAGACTATTCCCTTATACTCTTCAAGGAGCAGCGGGATCATGGTACTTTTCTTTACCTTCGAGATCCATAACAAGTTGGGCCATTTTTGCAGATCATTTTTTAACCAAATTTGGAGATGACAGATCAATAGCTACTTTAATCAACGATCTCTCAAATTTGAAAGCAGAACCCAAGGAACCCATTAAAGAATTCAACGCTAGATTCAACAAACTCTTGAACAAAATTCACACGGACTCAAGGCCTAGTGAACAAGTCAGAATTGAATGGTACATAACTGCCTTACCCTCAAACATAGCAATTTTTGTAGATAGAGCTGCAAAACCTACATTAGCTGAGAATATGAAAGAGGCTATTGCAGTAGAAAAACAAATTATTTCTCTAGAAAAAAAAAATGCTATTGAGGAAAGGAAATCAAAGAAAGTCAGCTTCAAATATGATTCAAAGAAAAAGGTCAAAGACCCATACGACATGGAAGGTTTACAGAAAGTTCTTAAAACCATGTCAAATGAAATGGTTGAAATTAAAAAAAAAAAGTAGCTGAAACTTCTACCAAGAAACCATTCCGAAATTTCAGAAGAAACCAAGTTGAATCTAAACCTCCTAATGCAATATCTAATGTAGAATCAGAAGAAGAGGAAGAAGAAGAAGATACATCTCTAGTATCAGATGAGGAAGATGAAAATGAAGAAATAGCTGAATTGAATGGAATGTGGGATTTTATTCTCCCTAATTCTGATAGTGAAGAAGCTATGCCTGTAAGTACTAGGAGTAAATCTATATCGAAACCAGTGCAAACAGTTCCTAAAAATAAAATTACAACTCCAAGTACCAAAGACAAATCCCCTGTAAAGAAAACTTCTCCATTACCTACTCAAAATCAGCCATCTTCTTCTAATCCTCCCACATCAACAACAAAGACTTTAGTGGTGTCAGATCCTATGGAGTACAACATTGTTGAAGACATGAAAAAGATTAAAGCCAAAATTTCCTTACATGAACTCAGCAAACTAAAACACCAGCAAAAGTTGCCATTGAAAAAATTAAATGCTACACCAATTGCTCCTTTACCAAGTGGTGTAGTTGCAAAAGCAGCTAGGGGAGCTGGTAAGCCACCAGATAAGGTAGATGCTACTGATACAGTGCTCATTGGAGAAAAGTCAAATTCTCAAACTCCCCCTTTTCTTTTGACTTATGAGATGTACAATAAAAATATGCACAATTGTTTGATTGATTCTGGAGCCTCCTCCAATATAATGCCTACTTTTGTCTGTGCCAAATTGAATATCGAACCACAGAAGTCAGCAGTTCATATCGTTCAATTGGATCGCTCTAAAGTTCAAGTTGTAGGAGAAACCAATTCAGTTACTATCAGATTAGCTTCTGATCCTAGGATTGTCCAAAGAATTGATATTTTGATTGCTGATATTCCTGAATTCTATGGATTAATCTTAAGCAGGGACTGGTTTGTGAAACTTAATGGTTATATCTCAACTGATTATTCACATATGTGGCTTCCCTACAAAGGGAAACCAAATCAAATCAAAATTGAACGAGAAAAACATATGACGCACACTGTCACTGAATTCGAACAACCTAATGAGCCTGTGGCATTGAACAACAATATTCTTGGAGGTTATTCTGCTGAATCATTTCCAGGAAACTTCGAAGCACCTCAATCACCTTTTTCTGTAAATACTTTTGTTTCTCAAATAGAAAATTTTTCACAATCTGATTCTTCCACAATTGTAAATATTTCTAATGTAATTGTAGATAAGCCAATAGATAAATCTTTATTTTGGTCATTATATTTTGATGGATCAAAGTCTAGTGACGGAGCTGGAGCTGGATGCATCTTAATTGATCCATATGGAGAGAAAACCATGTTGTCATGTAGGTTAGAATTTGAGTGTACTAACAATACCGTAGAATATGAAGCCTTGGTTCAAGGACTTTATAAAGCTATAGGGTTAGATGTTAAATACTTGAAAGTCTTTGGTGATTCCGAAATTGTCATAAAACAAGTTAGGAATACTATTCATTGCCTTTCAGGACATCTTAAACACTATCAAACCCTATTACAAGATCTCACCACTCATTTTTTAGCATTCAATATTTCTCCTATTCCTAGGAATCAGAATACATCAGCCGACTTGTTAGCTAATGTTGCATCTAAACTCCTACCTGCTGAAGATTGCAGTCCTGATAGATTTTCTGTAGAATTAATTTTTCGTGCATCTGTCCCAGACAATGTTACAAATTGGAGAGTATTCTATCATGATCAAGATATTTTAAATTTCATGACTTCAGAGAAATCATATGATGAGAAAATTATTGATGAGAATTATCATGATTTTCAAATTTCTTCAAAAGGTAATGAAAATCCCATTCCAAAATCTGTTGTTAAATTAGAGGATTTATATGACATTAAGGACAGATTCAAGAAATTCACTAATGCTAAACTTCAAAGTTCCACTTTGAAGTTTGAATTAGTAAATCTTGGTTCTGATTCTAAACCTCAAAACATTAACTTAGAACTCAATTTAACACCTGAGGAAAGGAATGCGTTCATTAAACTTCTGAACAAATATAAAAAAAAATTTGCTTGGAATTATGATGATTTAAAAACGTATGATACTTCGGTTATTCAACACAAAATTCCAATGCTTCCTGATATTAAACCTGTTCAACATAAGTTGAGAAAGATCCATCCAAATCTCGAAAGTCAAATCAAATCATAACTTAATAAACTTTTAAAAGCCAAAATCATTTTTCCGGTCAGGCACTCCAATTGGGTTTCCAATATGGTACCTGTAAGGAAGAAGAATGGTGATATAAGAATCTGTATTGATTTCAAAAATTTAAACAATGCATGTTTAAAAGACAATTTCCCATTGCCAACCATGGAACAGATACTTCAAAAAGGAGCTAGTTCTGAACTTATGTCCTTTCTCGATGGATTTTCAGGCTATAATCAAGTTTTAGTTCATCCAGATGACAGATTGAAAACAATTTTCAGAACAAAATGGGGAACCTATGCTTATCAAAAAATTCCTTTTGGTCTAATAAATGCAGGAGCAACTTTTCAAAGAGCCATGGACATAGCATTTAAAGGTCTGATCAATAAATCGGTTGTTGTCTATCTTGATGACATAACAATATTTTCATAAAGGAGAATCAATCATCTACATGATCTAAAGAAAATATTTGAAAGATGTAGAAGGTTTGGTATTTCCTTAAATCCAAAGAAATATTTCTTTGCTTTGGATGAAGGAAAACTCTTAGGGTTTGTTGTGTCAAAATATGGTATATATATTGATCCAGACATAGTGAAAGAAATTTCTGATATTTCTTTACCTCATAACAAAAAATCCATGCAATCATTTCTTGGACAGATCAATTTTGTTAAAAGATTCATTCCTGATTTTTCTTTTATTTTTTTACCTATGCAAAATATGATCAAGAAGAATTCAGTATTAAAATGGGGGCATAAAGAGAAAGAAGCCTTTGAGGCAATCAAACAAGAGATCATTAATGCACCAGCATTGAATAGCCCAGATTTTTCTAAAGATTTTACTTTGTATACTCTAGCCACCGAAACATCCTATGCAGCTGTTTTAACACAACTCAATGATCAAGAAATCGAAGCACCAATTTCTTTCTTTAGCTCAAATCTGCAAGGAGCTGAGCTTAATTATTTCGATGTTGAAAAACAAGCCTTTGATGTGTTTAAATCAATCAAACATTTCATACCTTTTCTCTTGAAAACACATACAAAAATCATTGTCCCATTCTCTGCAGTGAGGAAATTATTAATTCAAAAAGAAGTAGGAGAAAAGAGAGCTAACTGGGTAACAGCTTTGCAAGAATATGATATTGATATTAAACCAACTAAGATTGTTAGAGGACAAGGTTTTTGCAGATTATTGGCAGGAGCTCATAACATGCCAGAAAATAAAGATTCAAATCAAGATATTCAAGTAAGTCAGATAAGTGTTACAGATTCTGAATCTCAGTATGCTGATCTTGTCTATTACTTGAAAAAAGGGTATGCTCCTTCTAATCTCAGTTATAATAATAAACGTGCTTTAAGGTTAAAGGCTATTAAATATGAGATCATTGATAATGTGTTATTTAGAAAAAATTATGATTCAATTTTATTAAGATGTCTTAAAAAGACTGAAGCTGAAAAGGTTTTGCAGGAATTGCATGATGGACTAGCAGGAGGCCATTTTGGAGGTGATACCACAGCTCACAAAATAATTCATGCTGGTTATTACTGGCCTACCCTTTTTAAAGATACGCATGATTACGTAAGGAAGTGCAGAATTTGTCAAACTGCAAGTGGAAGATAAAGGAAACCATCTTTTCCTTTGCAACCAGTGACTATTGAACAACCATTCGAACAATGGGGGCTTGAAATTATTGGTGAGATAGTACCTCATTCTTCCAGACAGCAGAAGTACATCCTTACTACAACTGATTACTTTAAAAAATGGGTAGAAGCAATCCCGTTGAAGGTAGCCAATTCTGATGCAATTATTGATTTCATAGATCAATTCATCATAACCAGGTTTGGTGTACCTAACGCTCTAGTCTTTGATAATGCGTCTTACTTCTATGGAAATAGTTTAATAGAATTTTCAGTCAAAAGAGGTTTTAAATTAAAATATTCAACAAATTATTATCCACAAGGTAATGGTTTGGCTGAATCCACTAACAAAAATCTTATCAAAATCATTAAAAGGACCATTGATCAAAATCAAAAGAATTGGCACAATTCTTTAATCTTTGCATTATGGGCTGATCGTATCACTGAAAAAGCTTCAATAGGGACTTCACCTTTCAATTTAGTTTATGGAAAAGAAGCTGTGATACCATCAAATTTAACTCTTCCATCATTAGCCCTCATGCAATTTATTGAGGAAAACCCTTCTTCATCCATTCAATTGAGATATGATCAAATCCTTAAACTAGAAGAAGATAGAGATAAAGCAAAAATTATTCATGAAAAACATCAACAGCTTGTAAAATCTTCTTTTGATGCAAGTTCTACCAGCTCAAAAATTTTGTCAATTGGTGTTCTTGTTCTGAAATGGGATAAAGCACATGAAGAAAAAGGTAAACATACCAAGTTTTAGAAAATGTGGCTTGGACCATTTCAGATCGTTGAGAAGATAGGCTCAAAGACATTCATACTCCAAGATCTAACAAGAAAGAGAGAACCTCTTCCTTTAAATGGGCTTATCTTGAAGAAATTCTTTTCATAAGGAGGTAACCCCTTCTTAAACTGTACATATTCCTTTCTGCAGAGTTTTTGATTGTTTTTTTGCAAATAAAGGTTGTTAATGAGTCTCTAATTGATTGTTTACTATTTAAGAAAATTTCTTCGGAAGAATATTATAAATATTTATTTTTTGTAAATAAGAATTTTTAGAGTAATGATCACAGTTTTTGGATAATTTAAAATAAGATGTTAAACTTTGAAAGATTATTCCAATTATTTGCATGATCTTTTGAAAACTTAAGAAGAATGTAAATCATCATAATTTTATTAAGCAGAGAAAGGTTATCTATCAAAGTAAAGATTTTTCAAAGTTTTGGAACTCAAAAAACTCTAAAAATTGTCATCCATTGATTCTTAAGGATAAAACTATTTCAACCCATCCATTTAAGTTGTGATTTTTTAGAATGTAATTCTAAGAAATTTTATGAGAATTTAAGAGATAATAGGTCTCATTACGAGCCAACTTACCATGTTCATAAGGAGTAATAAAACTGACATTACCAATATTGCATACCAAAACAGGGTAATGGCTTATAAATATAAGACAAGGGGTCTCATCACGAGCCAGCTTGTTCAGTTTAATTATAACTAGTGAATGGCATTGTTATCAATTGGCTACCAAACCAGAACAATGGCTCTTAAAATAAAAAATAAATAAAAGACAAAAACATGAGATAATAGGTCTTATGAATTTATCTTTTAAAAAGTCATAATTTTAGTTGGATGGGACAATGAATGGTTAATGGTTTAAAGGTAACCCTGTCGAGACTATGAACGTTTGCTGGCAACAGAGGCAATACCTATGGCAATAGAGTATATTATAAAACCAAAACTTGGAGAAATCCACTTACTTCATTATTAACACCAATCAAAGCTTGAGATAACCCAAAAATGTCTTTATTCTTAAGGAATTAGAAAGAAATTGTGAATGATTTTTATTTCTTTTTCATAGTTACATTTTATTTGAATTATCCTAAGATAGTTTTCATTGTCTTTAAAAATCTTTACTTACTAAAAATAGAGTGTTCATTTTATTTTTTCAGAGATAATTGTTTCTTTCAGTGAATCGCCAATTGTTGTGACCAGCAACAACCCCCCTTTTTTATTTAATATTAGTAATAATACTAAATAAATGGGGACCCTTAGTTAAAAAATCCAAAAAAATTAATTAGGAATTGTTTTCCTTTTCAAATAAAACTCTACCATAAACTTAGAGAAATCCCTTAGAAACAACATTAAGAAACACTTAAGTTTATGATAGATTACAATAAAATTGTTCTTTAAACAAAATATCGCATCCATCGCAAAATGGTATATATCTTTTATAAAACTGAAAATGCAATTTTGCGCTTTTGCGATAATGCGATCCCAAAAAGCCTATACAATAAACATATTGGTCGCATATCGCATAGCGCAGAAAAAAGAAATGTTAAACGAATATCTTTTGCGCTATTTACCATTTTGCGCTTTTGCGAGATTTGCGATATGCGCTTTTGCGCTATTGCACAATTTGCGCTTTTACGCTATTTTACATAACTGCGATGGTTTCATTTTGCAATATTGTGATATTGCGACATTGCGATATTGCGATATTGTGCAGCAAATCGCAGATCGCAATGTCGCAGATTCATGTAGGCGCGTTGTTCAAAGGTAATCTTTCCATATATCAATATCTGTTATGCGCTTTAATGATTAGATTAAATGATTAGATTGAAAATTAATAGTAAATGAGATTTTGTTTTGATTGAAAGTAATTTCACGTTAAAATAATATATTTCATCCGCCTTTGAATTTAAAACAGTCTCATCACCTTTCTCATGCCATTACTCTCATTTAACTCGTAAAACACAGGCACGAAGGAGCAAACGTTTATACAAAGCTTTCACAGAACATTATGGGTAAGAAGGAGAAGAGCTCGAATTCTGAAAACAGAGAAATGGCTTCACTATATGCAGACACCGCTTGCAATAAGGATGTTGGTATATCCACTTGGGAAGGAATGTATAATTTGCTGGAGGAAGAAAATCCTGTGGTATTAAAAGTTACAGCTACAGCAGGTTCTAGTAATACATCTGAAGCACCCCTCAAAGAACTGGCTTGTTCATTTCTCCATAGGATACCGGCAAGGCCAAGGATTCTCCCATATACGGACATGGTGAAATAGGTGTTGGACAACACCAATATTTCAGACAGACAATTCAGAACTCCAGCTCAAGAGCTAATCGGGTCATTCACCACGGAAGATGTGAGGCTGATGTATAAGTTGCCGAAACCTCATGCGCCTTATAATAAGCAATTTATGGAAGAATTTTCCGGAGAACATGTGAATTTGTCAGAATGCACACAGGAATGGACCAAAAGAGATGAACCATTGAAGAAAAAAAAACACGGGTGGACAGTACCAAAAAAGGATGTTTTAGACGCCATTCACAAGTTCAAATATCCAAGTGGGCAATTTGACACAGTTTCTACCACAAGATAAGGTATGTAAGTTTGCCAAAACTATCCTCTATAGAGCTTTTAGAAGTTACTGAAGAAGCTGTTGGGGGTCAGGAGTTCTCAGGGAAACATAAAGCTCTTCTTGAGAAAAGTCGGGAGTTGAAGAGACTTGAAATAACTGTAAAGCAAAATGAGGAAACATTGACCAAATTCAAGGCACTTAATGCTGAGCAAGAAAAAAGATGTGGAGCGTGTTCGATATAGAGAAAAACTACTGCAAAAGGTCAAATCTATAAAAAAGAAACTACTTTGGCTGAAGTATGATATGAAAAAATGGTGAAGCAAAATAGAGATGAAATTGCAAAATTAATAACAAAGCGAAAATCTCCAATAAAGGAAAATGCACAAATCAGAAAAGCAGAAAAGGTAGCAGAGGAGGTGGCTACAGCAGCAAACACTCTTACTGATTGTGTAAATGATAATTTACACAAAGAAAATTTAATTTCAGAAACTATTCCAGGATATCTCCCATAAGCACATCAACTGCAAACAGAATGGAGGCAAAAGGCAGAAGAAAGAGAAAAATCAATTCAAGGGCTGACAAGATTAAATTGGGACTCATACTGGGCGTACTTGGTAAAGCCACACAGTCAGCACAGTCTGCTTAATTGTATCATCAATGCTACAGAGAAGATTGCGCCTACACTTGCTGACTCTGTCTTTTCAGGACAGTTGAATGCTGAAGTCGGTCAACCACATCTTCTCAAAACTATGCTAGATGCCTGCAAGTTTAAAGATCAAGTTCATAGATAGTTAGATTTAGTTTTAATTTTACTGTATTTTAGCCTAGGAAAAGGACAGTCATTGAACCGAATCCTCAATTTTTGTAATAGACTATTTTTAGATTTAGTTAAGTAGTATTTAAACCCTTCTCATGCATTTAGAGAAGGGTCCTAGATCTTAATATTTTTTGACTTGGAGATTACATTTCTGTACTCCACTGTCTTATATATTTTTAAAAGGATCACATCTGGTGATTTTTATGCGGAATTATCTTTGAAGTGTTGCATTTCTGTACCTTGGAATTTGATTTTGCATCAGAGTTACTGGATTAGAGTATCAGATTTCATTTGAAAGTATTCAAGATGAATGAGGTATTTCTATCTGTTCACTGTTGATTTCTTTTGTCTTATGATATTCGCTTTAAAATTTGCTATCATTTATATATATTTTTTTTCACAATGCTTCTTTTTATATGTCATTTCTGAGTATAATTGAAACGTTATATTTCATAAGTATATATAGGTGGTATACAATGATGAATGCAATATGCTAATACAACTCTGTTTAATTTCTTAAACAGAGTTATCTTTATTTGTTTCTGCACATTTCAATTTAAATAATAATATGTTTTCATGGTTATTTAAAATTGGAACAATCTTAAGTTGTATTCACATATAATTACCCGGGTTAGTGTTAGGATTTCTTTATCAGTATTTAGTTTAAATTAGATAGTTTTATTTCAGTTAATTTAGTCCCATTTCCACTTATCCAAACCAATCCATTTAGTTATAAGGAAACTGGTCCTTTAAATCCAGTCGGAGCCACCATACCAAACGGAAAAGGAGTTGTCTTAAGGTCCCGACCGGGTGGTTTTCCCCAATGTTTGAAGTAGAGATTTTCTAGGCTTCAACATTTCCTTATAAAGAAATCAAGTTCTGTAAATTCAAAGTTCTTCGATGACATGATGATGCAAAAGAAAGAGCATGTGTAGCAAGATGAATATATTTTTTGATCTCCCTAAGTTGAGATGGATATTGGTTTACCAAAAGTGTAAATCCACCAACGCTAAGGGAGAGGACATGAACCTAAGGAAAATAATCGGAGAATGGTTGGGGAAATATTAATGGTTATTCATGAGGTCTTGAAGAATACTTGGTTATTTTGAGAAGTGTTGAGGTTGATTTTGATGCTTCTTAAGAAGATTCAAAAAGGAAGCTTCCGTCTATATTTGTGATGACCTAAATAACATCAGAATGGTTGAGGACCTCGTAGATTGTCCTGTCATATTGATAATAAGAACCTATATATTGAAAGTGGTTGGGGTCACAAGGATACAATATGTTTAGATGGATGAAATTATATCTGATGTATTCATTTCTCCCTTGGAAGTTTGAGTATTTTATAAGCATGCTTATATTGGTTAATATCTATGATTTAGTTGAGAGGGATAGATGAGTACCATAAATCTCCCTTATGATGGTACTTGGTAGGACATATTTCCATGGTCATTTTTGATAGCTCAACTATAGTTTGACCTTGATGATGTATAGATCCCAGTGTGGGAAGGTATTTTGGTTTATGGAGCTCTATTTTAGTGTTCGACCTCGACGATACCTAGATCCCTTTCAAGGTTGTTTTATTTTCATGGAGGCCTAGATGGTAACTATATCTAGTTGGATTGGTACGAGGGTTTTCGCATGATAGTACCTATAGCAGAAAGTTTCCTTGATGACACCTTAGCCCTTTTTGGAAGGATACATGGGGATTTTTGGTATCCCTAGAATTGTGTATGTTTTTGTACTCTTCTTGGAAAATTTCAAATTAAGTTCAAAGTTGTACTGGTTGAACAATTATGAATACCTCCCCAGTTAAGAGGGAGTGTGGAGAAATGTAATTAGTAACAGTATTTATAATTATTGTTTAGCTGATGAATTGATGTAATTATTATGAATTTTTCAAAAGAGATGAGAAATAAAAATTATTGTAAAATAAAATTATTTATAAATATGAGTTTCATGCTTCATTTATTTTGTTTCTAGTTCAAAGCGCACATTGAGTTATTTTAGGGTTTCTGTCATGAGTCATTATTCCTGTAATTTCTTATTATAATATTCATGGGCTTATAATGTCAAATAAAGAAAATGTGTTTCATGTAATTTTGTCATTTATGCCTCCTCCACCAATTCGGCCTACCAACTCTACAAGTCAACATCATTGAAGGTATTCGACCACCTTGAAGACTAAATTTAGAAGTGCAATTTGACCTATTGTGGAAATCAATCATCCAATCATTTTTATATCCAACTTATGAACAAAAAATAAGTGTGAAGTTGAATAGAAGAGCACGAAAGCCCTAGCAAGAAAAGGAGGATAAATTTTCAAACAAGAAATACCAATAATTTCACTATTCATACCACACATGTAAGTAATTATGGTCGCTACAGGTCTGAAATGTTGTAGGCCGAGTTTAAGAAGTTGCAGTAAAGACCAAAACACTTGTTGGTTTTTTATATGGTTTGAATTTCTAAAAATTTGACTAGAAAATAATTATTCCATCTTGGGAGGTTGACTTGGTCAAGTGGATGAAGTATTTATCTTGGTAAAATGCCTTGTTTTTCTCATTTGATTTGGCTCTAAATGAAGAGAAGATAATTTTTTTATTTTCCCCTAATGAGGTTTTTGCCTTGGTAGAGAGACTACATCTCTTGTCCTTGTTATTTTTATCTTCATGCATTTATGTTTTCGTAGTTTCTTGATTATACTAAGGTAAAGGAGGACATAAAAGAAGATAATAAGAACACAAATAAATCACAAGTAACTCTCAAGAAAAGAATATTTCTATGTCTATTTCTCTCTCCATCTCTCTCATTCCCTCTATCTGTCTCTTTCTCCTATTTTTCTTCTCTTCCCCCATCTCTCTCTCCACCAAACCCTCTTATTCTCACACAAAATCTATTTCTACCATGATTTATGTCATCCTTCTCCATCAATACTTCTATCCGCCATTAGTTATGTCCTTCTTTCATTCCCTCTCTCCTTCTGTATCCTTCTATCTTATCCTCTCCCTATCACTCTCTTCCCCCCTGTATACATAAATCTCTCCATATATTAGCTCTCATCCCTCTCTCTCATCCTCACTCTCTATTTTATATCTCTCTATGTCTCTCACCCTATGTTTTTATTACTTGCCTTCCTTACTATCTCTCTCATTATCATCCTCTATCTTCCTAGATCACCTATTATCTCCCTAGCTCGCACTCTCTCTATCTGACACACTCTCTCTCACTATCTATCTCTTTCACCTTCTCCTTCACTTTATTACACCCTCTCTGTATCTATCTCTAACTCAATTAATTTCTCACAATGTCTCTTAAAATCTCTCTCTCTCAAAGAAATATTTTATCTCTTTGGATAACCTATTATGTTTCTCTCACCCTATCTCTCATTTTCTCTCCCTCTCATAACATTTATCTATCTCTAAACCTCTCCCTCTATTTTTCCCACCCTATCTTTTTCTCATCCTATCTTTCGATCAACCTCTCCCTCTCACCTTCTCTCTTCCTCTCAACCTTTGTCTCTCTCTCTCTTTCAACCCTTACTTATAAAAAAGACTCTCTCTGTCTAACTCATCCTATATCTACCCATATACTCCTCTACTATTATGGATCCCCCTCTATCCCCCTCCCCCCAATATCTCTCTATATCTCCCATTATCTTATGCCCTCTCACCCTCTCTCACCCTCTCTCTCTACATATTTATCACCCTCTATCTCTCACTCTCTTTCTCCATCTCTCTAACCAATCATTCAACCCTATCTCTCTCTCCATATATTACATCCTCCATCTATCCCTCTCTTTATCCCTCTATCCACATTTCCTTCTCTCTCTATCCCCATATCTCTCTCTCCCCCTTATCTCTCCATCTCACCAACCCTCTCATCCTCTGTATTACCCTCACCGTCTCTCTATGTCCCTCTCTCTCTCTCACTATCCCTCACCCTCTATCTCTCCCACTCTATCACACTCTGTCCCATCCACCCTTTCACAAACACTATCTCTTTCTCCTTGTCTCTCTCTTATTACCTCTCACTCTCCATCTGTTCTCTATATCTTTATATTTATTTGTATATATTTTTCTCACGCCAACATTCTCACCCTAATTTCAATACCCTCTCTCATCGACTCCCCTCTCTCTCCTTCTCTCTCCCACCCTTCCACTCTCTCCCTATCTCTCCCCCTCTTCCTTTATATCTCTCACCATTTATCTCTATCTCTAAAACTCCTATCTCTCTCTCTATGACCCCCATTCTCTCTCTCTCTCTCTCTCTCTCTCTCTCTCTCTCTCTCTATATATATATATATATATATATATATATATATATATATATATATATATATATATATATATATATATATATATATATATATATATGCCAATTATTATCTCTTGCTCACCCACTCTCTTCATTCTCTCTCCCCCTCTCCATATCACCCTGTCTCACACACCTCTCCCCATTTATATCTCTCACCCATTGGTCGCATGCATGCACTTAAACCCTCACTCTAATTAATGTTCCCTCTCACCCCAGTCTCTCATGCATTCTCTTAATCCCCATCTATCATGCATGCCATATCTCACCCGCTCTCTCTCCTTCTCTCTACCCCCATTATCACTCTTTCTCTCTACACCCCACCACTTATATCCCTCCATTTTTATGCCCATTTCTCTATCTCCTCCCATATAATCACTCTCTATTTTCCTACCCCTTTAATTATTTCTCTCCTTCCCCATTTTCTCACTTCTCTCCCTCCCCCATCCTCTCTTTCTCTCACCACCACTCTCCCTCTTTCCCACTTCCCCTTATTTCTCTCTCCCTTACACTCTCCCTCGACCTATCTCTATCAAATCTCACTCCTTCTCTCTATCTCCCACCTAATTTCTTCATGAATCCTCTCTCTTGCCCAATCTCTCATGCATGTTCTCTCTCACACTCTGTCTCTACCATTTCTCTCTCTCCCTCTCTCTAGCCCCCCATTTATCTCCCCCGAAACCGCACTCGCTCTAACACCCCACCTCTCTCCCTACCCCTCCATATCCCCCATCACATTTCTCCCTTAATATTTATTCCCCTTTCTCTACATCATCCCTTATACTTCATTCTAGCTCTACATTTTCCCCTTCCACCATTTCTCCAACCCCCCCTTATCTATCTATCAACCGCCTCTCTCTCCTTCCCTCCCTCATCCTTCTCTCACCCTCTCTTCCTCCTGACACCTACCCCTTTCACAATTTGTTTCCCTCCTCCCTGATATCTCCCCCCCCCCCTTATCCCTCTCTGTGCCTCTCCCTTCTCTCGCTTTATCTCTCCCACCCCTCTCTCCCTATATATCTCTCACATATTCCCCCTTCTCTCATTGTCACCCCACTCTCTCATCCATGCTCTCCTTAACCCGCTCTCTCATGCATGATCTCTATCACATGCTCTCTCCCCTTCTCTCTACCCCAACTCTCTCTTCTTCTTCCCAGACCCCCCATTTCTGTCCTTGCCACCCTCACTCTCTCTATCTCTCCCAACCTCTATATATAACCCACCACCTTTGTCCCTCCCTCTCTATATCCCTTTATTTATCTCTATGCCCATATATTTTTCCCCATCTCTATGTCCCACCTTCACTCTCTCTCTCTCTCTCTCTCTCACCACCTCTCTCCCTCCTTCTCTCTAATCCATGCCACATCTTGTTGAGATTTGACAAGATGATGTGCTTAGTGAAAAGAGTCACCTTCACTAAGTGGGCATGCAGAATATTTTTGGCGTAAGTCTATTTTTAGACATGGTGATCATATTTTAAAAGTTGCAAGATGCTATTTTTGGATGGTTGATCAAGTTGGAAAAATAGATGAAATTATTTTTTGAATAATATTGGGCAAAGTCTATTTATAGATCATCAATATAATAGACGTGTCAATTATTATTACCTCTTAATAAAAATCAGACAATAAAAAACAACTTATTCTCTTGGAGCACTTAGTTTCAGTGAACAGATTTGGAAAATCAGTGGGCTGAGGGAATTACACAATTCCCAAGGGAAACTGGTGGTTCATGCATGGAGGACTCAGTTAGAACTGAAGTGGCAAAGTTATGACATAGTTGGAAAAGTAGTTCATGGAGTTTTATTCAGTTTAACTCAGTTAGACTTAGTTAAGCTAGTTGTTTCTAGTCAAACTGAATGATACACTACTGAGAGTGGAGTGAATTAATTAGTTAATTAATTCACAAATAATATCTCATTAATCAACTGAACAACACAGCAGTTAACTATAGTGCATGGCAGTTCTAATGGAGACCCAGTTGAGAGACAGGTGAAAGGGCAAGATGGACTATCTATTGTGACTATAGTGATGCATTGATTGCATCACACACACATTGGAGTTTCCAATGAGGATTTTGCAGTCAAGGAAACGGTAATTCGAATTCATTCATAGATATTCTTTAGCATGGATTGCACAGTGGAGGGACGCTAGTAGGGGGGCAAAGATCGGTGCATGGATTTGCATATTTTTCCTGATTAGTGTGTGACGATTTTATTGTACTGAGAGCTTGATGTACTAAGATTTGTATGAGATTATTAAATGATCTCCATGATACATAATATATTATAGTTGGGTTTTTCAGCTTCATGCTTTCCCATTAAACAACTGTGTTATGTGTGATTGTTTTTATTTATGTCTCACATGTGTTTCAATTAATTTTCAACAAAAGATTAACAGTGGAATGATTCTGTATTTTGCAAGAAGTTAAATATTGCGATATCAGGGGAATATGGCTGTATGCATGATTAGTGTATACTAATTTCTATATGGTATCAGAGGATTTTTAATTCCCGAAGATTAAAAATGTGAAGAATTTGTGAGTTTGTGCTGGTGGAAAATTCGAATTTACTATAGAAGATTCTTGCTGCAGCAGTTAAGTATACATTGAAATGTCTTTCAATGGGTTGTGATTGGGGTATGCCCTTGATGGCAGCTTGAATTACATAGCTTGGAAGGATAGGATGGAGGTAGTGCTAGAGGATAATGGACTGAAGGAGTTCATCAATAGCGATGTTCCTAAGTTGGGATCTAGCGATGCTGCATTACTTGGCGCATGGAAAAAGAAGACAACAAAGACAAGAAGAATTCTGTTGGAAGGTGTGAAGGACAATATTTTGTCTAGCCTTCATGGGAAATCCAATCCATTTTTAATGTGGAAGGATTTGACATATTTGTTCCAAAGTAGAAGTGACCAAGGGAAGTTGGCGCTTAAAGAAAAGCTTAGAAATATAAAAATGGAGAAGGGCAATAGTATTTCAAAATATCTCACAAAGTTTGTCCACTGCAAGGATGAACTGGGAAGTGTGGGGGTTACTGTTGATGATGAAGGCTTGGTGAGATTGGCTCTCCTTGGGCTTCTAAAGAGTTGGCATAGCTATGAAGACTCTGTCAAGGGACATGAGAAACTGCCGGGATGGGAGTGACTTTGGTCGGATCTTGTGCAGGAGGAGATAAGGTGGGGTACCAGGGATGGATCTTCATCAAAGAATGAATATGAAGAGAATTGCGCTTTGGCTGCCAATCAAGGAAAGGGAAGGGGAAACAATTTCCTTCAAAATCCAATGCTAAAGGAAAGAAGCAGGATTTTTCCAAAGTGAAGTGTTTTCACTGTCACGAACATGGGCATTTCACCGCTAACTGCCCACATAGGAAGAAGAATAAGAAGGTTGTTGGAGCTACATCTGTACAGGCCTTAGCCTCACAATTTGAACTTGATTTTTCTTTGATCGCATGCTTGGTTTCAAGTGCAATGGGATCGATGCAGTATCTTGATAGTGATATGTCTTTCTATATGACAGGAGACAAGGAGTTGTTTAGTGAGTTGGAGGAGAAGGACCTCCAGATGCATATAGAGATGGGCGACGATGTTCGGTACAGCGCGACTGGAATTGGGACCATTACCTTTGAGAGGGAGTCTGGTAATCCATTCTTGTTGAAGGATGTTATGCATGTTCCAGGTCTGAAGAAGAACTTGGTCTCGGTCGCAATGTTCGAAGACAAAGGTTATGATGTTGTTTTCAGTGAGGGAAAATCCTTCCTTTGACATAAAACAATCTGTCAAACTAAGAAGATAGGGGTTTGAATTAAGAATCTCTACAATATGGAGGTAGATGGTTGCACTGCAATGGTGGGAAAAGCAGAAGAAGTGGTGAGATGGGATGAGGGTGAATTATGGCACAGGAGATTGGGCCATCTTCACCATGGCACTTTGAAAATTTTACAGTAGATTTCTACTGGACTTCCAAAGGGTAATCTTGCGTAGTAATATTAGTTCAAGGGATGTACTATGGGTAAGTTTGTGAAGACCACCTTTCATGAGAAGGAGAATTGTGCTTCGGTGATCCTGGAGAGAATTCACACAGACGTGTGTGGACCTTTCTCGGTTGCTTCAATAGCGAAACATAAGTATTATGTTATATTTTTTTATGACTATTCTCGTAGATGTTAGATATTATTCATGTATAAGAAGAGTGAAACATTCTCAAAGTTCTGTGAGTTCAAAGCATTGGTGGAGGAGTCGGGGAAGCAAGTGAAAGCTCTATGGAGAGATAATGGTGGTGAATACATCTCGAGTGAATTCAAATACTTCTGTAGAAAAGAATGAATTCAAAGAAAGCTCATAGCACCTCATAACCCACAGAAGAATGGGGTCACTGAAAGGAAGAACAGACCGATTGTGGGTGTTGCACGAGCGATGCTGCATGACCAGAGCCTACTGATGCACTTGTGGGCAGAAGCATGCAACACTATGGTTTATGTGCAAAAATATTGTCCTCATAGAGTACTTGGCATTAGTACACCTGAAGAAGATTTTACTAGTAAGAAGTCTGATATTTCTCATTTGAATATTTTGGCTCATCTGTTTACATTCATGTGAAAAAGGACGCCAGGAAGAAGCTAGAGCCGACTGCAGATGTTAGGATATTTTTGGGGTACATAGAAACACCCCATAATTATCATGTGTATTATATAGATAGTCGGATGCCTGTAGCGCAACGGGATATAAAATTCAATGAGGTGAAAGCCATGAAGTTGTTTCTTGAGAGGGAGCTACGCTTGCATGCAGAGGAGGAACTCCTTGTTCCCAAAGATGAGCCTCTAGATGTGGATCAGCCACAAGAGGAGATTCATGGAGTGGAGGAGTCCACTCATGAAGAACCAAACATCAGACAAGGTAGAAAGTGTACCACAGAAGCTGAGAGACTGAGGCTTGATGCAACACAAAATGTGGGAGTCCCTAGATCACAGCGCAGACAGAGATAGTCACCTGACTGATTTACTGTACACATGGCTCTTATGAGCAAGTGTATCGTGAGAGAGCCATATTATTTTGAAGAAGCAGTGAAGGAGCCCACATGGGTAGATGTCATGGTGGAGGAGTATGAATCCATTGTCAGAAACAGTGCTTGGGAGATTGTTCCAAGGCCGTTGGAAAATCAGTTGTAGGATCAAGATGGATCTACAAGGTAAATCAACCTACTGATGGGAGCGTCGAGAAATATAAGGAAATATTTGTTGCCTAGGGCTTCTCACATATCGAGGGGATTGAATATGAAGAAGCATTTGCACCTGTCACACAGTATTCTTCCATACAGACCATCCTTTCTCTCTCAGCATAGATGGGTTGGCACATTCATCATATGGATGTGAAGACTATGTTCCTTAATGGGATGATTAAGGAAGAGGTGTACATTGAGCAGCCTAAAGGATTTTAGATCTTCAGTAGTGAGTCACATGTGTGCAGGCTCAAAATAATGTTGTATGGGCTGAAACAAGCACTACGTGCTTGGTACACTCGGATCGACAGCTATTTCACTGGACTTGGCTTCACCAAGAGTGAGGTAGATGCAAACCTATACCAAATTGTGGTGGAGGGTAAAATTTTAATCATTTTCCTTTATGTTGATGATTTAATACTAACGGATGATGAGCAATCGATACACTCATGCAAGGAAAATCTTGCAAAGGAGTTTGAGATGATGGATTTGGGCCTCCTTCATTATTTCCTTGGATTGGAAATATGGCAGTGGGAAGGTGAACTATTTGTGTCTTAAGGCAAGTATGTCCAGGAGATACTGGAGAAATTTCACATGCAAGGCTGCAAGCCTATCGACACTCCTCTTCCAGGAAATTGGAGGAAAGAGGATGCTACATCGGCAGAGGTAGTGGATGCCACTTTTTATCAACAATTGGTGGGTTTGCTTATGTATTTAGTCAGTACAAGACCGGACGTATGTTATACAGTGAACCAGCTTTCACAAGAAATGGTTAAGCCTACCAAGCTCTTTTGTAAGGCAAGAAAGCATGTCCTAAGATATCTATAGGGCACATTTGAGTATGGTTTATAGTACAGAAAAATGGATGAGGTGAACATCCATGGCTTCACAGATGCAGATTGGGCAGGCAGCCCAACAGACAGAAAGAGCACATCAGGAGGCATTTTTAGTATCATATCTACATCATTTTCTTGATACAGTAGGAAACAAAGATCCATGGCACTCAGTTTGGAGGAATAAGAATACATGGCAACAAGTTAAGCGGCATGTGAGGCTATCTGGATGAGGAAGATCCTAGTTGTTTTGTTCGGTTCACATTTAGATCCTACAGTGATACATTGTGATAATCAGAGTTGCATTAAACTCTTGGTTAATCCTGTGTTTCATGATAGATCTAAACATATTGATATCTAGTATCATCATATCAAATATTGTGTGTAGCGGAAGATCATGTTACTCCAGTACATTTCTACGGAGGATCAGGATGCAGATATTCTGATGAAGGCGCTCACTAGGAGAAAATTTTAATACCATAGAGGCAGGATCTAGGTGAAGGATAATCCCTATCTTGTTGATAGGGAGTGTTGAGATTCAACAAGATGATGAGCTTAGTGAAAAGAGTCGCCTTCACTAAGTGGGCCCGCATGTTATTTCTGGAACAAGTCTATTTTTAGACATGGTGATCATATTTCAAAATTAGCAGGATGCTATTTGTGGATGGTTGATCAAGTTGGAAAAATAGATGAAATTATAATTTTAGAATATTGGGCGAAGTCTATTTATAGATCATCGATCTAAAAATAAAGTGTCGATTATTCTTAGCTCTTAATATTAATCCGATAATAAACAACAACTTATTCTCTTGGAGCACTTAGTTTCAATGCACAGATTTGGAAAATCAGTGGGCTGAGGGAATTACACAATTCCCAAGGGAAACTGGTGGTTCATGCATGGAGGAATCAGTTAGAACTGAAGTGGAAAAGTTATGACAGAGTTGGAAAAGAAGTTCATGGAGTTATATTCAGTTTAACTTAGTTAGACTCAGTTGAGATAGGTGTATCTAGTCTAACTAAATGATACACTAGTGAGAGTGGAGTGAATTAATTATTTAATTAATTCAAAAATAATAACTCATTAATCAATTGAAAAACACAGCAGTTAACTATAGTGCATGGCAGTTCCAGTGGAGACGCAGTGGAGAGATAGGTGAAAGGGCAAGAGGACTATCTGTTGTGACTATAGTGATGCATTGATTGCATCACACACACATTGGAGTTGCAAATGAGGATTGCGCAGTCAAGGATATGGTAATTCGAATTCATTCAGAGCTATTCTTCAGCAGGGATTGCGCAGTGCAGGCAGGGTAGCAAGGGGTTAAAGATCGGTGCATGGATTTGCAGATTTTTCGTGATTAGTGTGTGACGATTGTATTGTACTGAGAGCTTCATGTACTAAGATTTGTATGAGATTGTTACATGATCTCCATGATACATAATATATGACAGTTGGGGTTTTCAGCTTCAGGCTTTCCCATTAAACAACTGTGTTATGTGTGATTGTTTTTATTTATGTCTCACATGTGTTTGCAAATAATATTCTGCAAAAGATTAAGAGTGGAATGATTATGTATTTTGAAAGAAGTTAAATATTGTGAGATTAGGAAAATTTGGATGTATGCATGCTTAGTGTATACTAATTTCTACACATATCTCCCTCCATTTCTATGCCCATATCTCTATCTCCTCCCATCTACTCCACTCTTGATCTACCTCCCATTCTAACTATTTTTCTCCTTCCCCCATTCTTCACCTCTTCCACTCCCATGTTCTATTTTTCTCCTCACCACCCCACTCTATCTCTCCCTCACTCCCCCTTATATATCTATCTCTATTTCTCTCTCTCTCACTCCCCTCCCACTCTCTCACCCTTTGTCTCTATCAAATCTCTCCCATTCTACTCTCTCACCCCATTCTCTAATGAATTCTCACTCTCACCCACTCTCTCATGCATGTTCTCTTTCACACACCCTCTCTATACCCTTTATCCCTCTCTGTCTCACTCTAGTTCCCCATTTATCTCCCTCACATATCATGTTATCTCACTTCCCATCTCTCTCCCTCCCTCTCTCTATAGCCTAGCACATCTCCCCCTCCATTTTTATGCCCCTTTCTTTATCTCCACCCTTATACATCACTCTCTCTCTACATCTTCCCATTCCTCTATTTCTCCCAACCTCAATTATCTTTCTTTATCACCCCCCTCTCTCTCCCTCCCTTTGTCCCCATTTTCTCTCCCTCTCCCTCTTGATACCTTCGACTTTCACTATTTCTCTACCTCACCATTACATATCTCTCTCTCAGCCTCCCTCTCTCTCTCCTTTCCTCCCCCTTCTCTCCCTTCCTCCCTATCTCTTCCCCTCCCCCCACTGTCTCCCTATATCTCTCACCTCTATCACCTTCTCTCTTTGTCACCTCACTCTCTCATCCATACTATTATTAACCCACTCCCTCATGCATGTTCCCTCTCACCTCACCTCTCTGTTTTTCTTTGTGCCCACTCTCTTCCCTTTTTAGTCCCCCCATTTCTCTCCCCCCCCCCCCCCCCCCTCTCTCTCTCTCTCTCTCTCTCTCTCTCTCTCTCTCTCTCTCTCTCTCTCTCTCTCATCCTCACCATCTCTATCCCTCCCTCTCTATGCATATTTCGATATCTCCTCCCCTATACTTCTCTGTCTCTCTCATCCTCTTCGCCTTTCACTATTTCGCCCCCTCCAATATTATCTTTCTCTCTCCCCCGTCTCCCTACCTCCCCCTTCTCTCTCTCTCCCTCTCTTTCTCTCTCTCTCTCATTTTATCTCTCTACCTTACCCCTTCTCTCTCTCCATCTCTCTCTCTCTCACACACATATTAGGCCCCTTTTCTCTCTCCCTCCCTTTATCTCTCTCTATCTCTTTCCCACCCTTTCTCCTTTACTCTTTATACAACCACCTCTCTCCCTTCCTGTCTCTACTCCCCACCACCTCTCTCTATCCCTATTTGTATGCCAAAATACCTATCTCCTTCCCTCTCTCTACCTATCACCTATTCTCTCACTAGTTCTTGCATCACTCTTTTAATGTCCTCCCCTCTACTTCACTATTTCTCTATCTCTCTACATGTTCATCTCCCACTCTTGCTCATTGTGGCCCCTTCCCTTACCTCTCCCCCTCGTCTCTCTCTCTCACACTCTTCTTCTATCATGTGTGTTATTTGTTCCCTGCCCTGCACACCTCTTCACTCTCTCCTATCCCCACCCTCTCCCTCTCTGACTACCCATATCCCCTTATCACTATCTCTCCCTCTCTCACCTTCCTCTCATCTCTCGTTCTATCTCTCTCTGCCCCTCTCCATATATTCAAAAACCACAATTATTTACCAATTAAACAAAGCATATATAATATACTAAAACATTTAATTACATTAAAAAAAAAAACATAAAATTTGAATATGTGTATCATATTATATCATATCATATCATATATAAATAAATAATAATTATAGTTATTTACAATATAAATATTGAATTAAAAATTACTTATATTTAATGCAATAAAGTGAAAAACATAAATCAAAACAAATATTTGAAAGGATGTTTATAAAAAATTGTCATACACATAAAAAGGATAATAAACATAATCCATTATTTTTTATATCAATTTTGAAAATCATATCAGGTAGTCCATATATCATAATATATATTGAACTTAAATTAAGAATAGAAAATTTTATGTATATATTTATATTATATATATTAAGAAAAATATTATAAATTTAAAATATTTTTTAATTATCCAAAATTACGAAACTAAATAAAAAAAAATTGACTATTATCTATTCAAATAGGATTTTTTATCAATTATATTTACTAATGTACAATATCAAACTTCAGTTTATCTTATTAAATAGAAGTAAATATATATAAATAGAAGGAACTTATTTTTGTTAGATCTGAGACTTTTGTGATCCATAAAATAGATAAATGTCTTTTTGGATTAATCACGTTATTATGATTTGGTCGAAGTTTTGAACCAACTAATGTGGTTCATTGGGCCAAGAGGCATTCTACCGCCCAATATGACCTCGATGTGTAAGTATGTCTGAAGCCAAAATAAAAAATAATTTTTTTTAAATAAAATATAAATAATGTCCCCTTTAAAAATAACTTACATAGCCATATAAACAAATAACAATTAAAAATAAATTTAAACAATATAAATTTAAAATATGAAGAGTTTTACCAACACTCAAAAAAAGATGTAAATAAATAAATATATAAATAAACTAAAGGTATAGTAAATAAATAAAACCTATTTTTATACTTACTCATGGTAAATAAATAAAAATATAAATAAACTAAGGTATGGTAAATAAATAAAACCTATTTTTATATTTACTCGATAAACCTATTTATATTTACAAAAACTCAAAAAGAAGTTTTATTTAGGTGAATCCTATGTGCGAAATACCATGGACACATCATTATCATTACCATGGGCTCAATACTATGGGCCAAATACCATATTTATAAAAGAGTTATAAGAAGATAAGGTAAATAAATATAAATATATCAAATAGGAATAGAAATCAACATCTAATTATATTTGAAACCTATGGACCAAATATGATGGACCAAATTAATAATAATACCATGCAAAAAACAATTATTAACCCTAACATTAACATTAAAATATTTATATTTATATTATTGTTATTTTTATTATTATTAAAATATTTATATTAATATTATTATAATCATTATTATTAAATTTAATAACTTTATATTAATACAATATTAAATTTGATATATATATATATATATATATATATATATATATATATATATATATATATATATATATATATATATATATATATATATATATATCTTAATTTTAGATATATATGGGTGCGAAGAACAAAGACATATGATAGAGGTGGAGAAATAGAGGTAGTGACAAGGGAGAGATGAGGGAAGAGGAGGAATGAAGAGAGAGAGAGGTAGAGAAGTGTAAGAGAGGGAGAGGGAAAGATAAATATGGATGTGGGAGACAGAGAGAGGAGAGAGGGAGGGATGAGGATAAAGGATTGGAGGGTACAGAGAGAGAGAGAGAGAGAGAGAGAGAGAGAGATGTAGGAGAGAAAGGGACAATGAGGAAGGATGAGAGGAGGAGATATAAAGAGATAGATAGATGGATTTGGAGGGGGAGAGAAGAAGAAATACATAGAGAGTGAGAACTAGAGAGAGAGAGAGAGTGAGAAGGGAGATATGAATAGAGATTGTCTATGTTTATGGGTGAGATAAAGAGACATAGGCAGAGTGATGAAGATAAGGGGGGAGAGAAGGAGAGAGAAGATGAAAGGGAGTGATAAAGTAACATAGTTGGAGAGAGAGATAGAGTGGTGGGGAAAGAGAGAGGTTTTGAGGGCAGAGAGAGAGAGAGATAGCAGGGGGTGTGAATATAGGGGGAGGGAGGCAGTAAAGGGAGATAGAGGAAGGACGAGACAGAGGAATTAAGAGAGTGGAAGAGAGTGATTGGGGAATATAGATGATTGTAGGGGAAATATAAAGAGATAGAGTGAGTGATGGGGGAAGAGAGAGGGAGGTGAGAGAGAAAGGGAAAGAGAGGAAGGAAAAGAGAGGGGACTTGAGAAAGAGGAGGAGAGAGGGAGGAATAGAGAGATGGATTTGGAGGGGGAGAGGAGGGATAGAGAGATGGAATTGGATGGGGAGATATGGAAGGATAGAGACATGGAGTTGGAGGGGGAGCGAGATATGGATATAGAGATGGACTTGTATGGGGAGAGATGGAGGGAAGAAGAAAGGTATATAGAGTAACAAGTGGAGAGAGAGAGGGAGTGACGAGGGAGATATGGAGAAAGAGTGTTTATGTTTAGGGGTGAGATAAAGAGACAAATAAGAAGAGATGGAGAGAATGGGGAGAGAAGGAGAGAGAGATGCATATAGTGACAAATTTAGAAGGTGAAGACAAAGAGAGAGAGAGAGAGAGAGAGAGAGAGAGAGAGGTGGGAGAGAAGTGAAGAGAAAGAGTGGAGAGAGGTAGGGAAAGGGAGATGGAGATGGAGGAGGAGAGAGAGGGAGGTAAGAAGAGAGACATAGAGAGTGAAAGTTGGAGAGAGAGAGAGAGAGGAGTGATAAAAAATATGGAGGGAGAACGAGAGAGGATATCAAGAGGGAAGAGATAAAGAAGCGAGGGAGAGGGAGGGACGGGGAAGAGAGAGGGAGGGAGGCAGTGGAGGAGGGAGTGAGAGATAGATATATTTGAGAAAGAGAATGTATGTTTTAGGGTCTATGTAGAGATACAAAGGGAGATAGAGATATAGATGGAAGGTGAAGAGAAAAAAGAGATAGATGGAGACAGGAAGGGAGGGACAAATAGATTGATAAATATGGAGTGAGAGAGTGTGTGTCTTTGTGAGATAAAGAGACAAATAAGCATATATGTAGGGAAATATATATATATATATATATATATATAGATAGATAGATAGATAGATAGATAGATAGATAGATATGGAGGGGGGAGAGAGGGAAGAATATTTCTTACAATAGATGCATTTATTTGAGTGTAGATTTTTATTTATAATGATCTTTGATTACTTGCACGAGATGCACTGATTTCAATGTAGATGATTTCTAATTCTATTTGTTTGCTTGCACTAAATGCATTGATTTCAGTGTAGATGGTGATTTCTAATCCTATTTGATTTCTTCCACTAGATTCATTCATTTCAATGTAGATGTTGATTTATAATTATATTTGATTTCTTACACTATATGAATTTATTTCAATAGCTAATTCTATTTGATTGATATATATATATATATATATATATATATATATATATATGGAGATATATGGAGGGGGGAGAGAGGGAAGAATATTTCTTACAATACATGCATTTATTTGAGTGTAGATTTTTATTTATAATGATCTTTGATTACTTGCACGAGATGCATTGATTCCAATGTAGATTATTTCTAATTCTATTTGTTTTCTTGCACTAAATGCATTGATTTCAGTGTAGATAGTGATTTCATTAATTTCAATGTAGATGTTGATTTATAATTTTATTTGATTGCTTACACTATATGAATTTATTTCAATATAAATGATTCTAATCCTATTTGATTGCTTTCATTAAATGAATTCATTTCAGTGTAGATGCTCATTTATAATCATATTTGATTTCTTGCACTAGATGCATTGATTTTAGTGTATATGTTGGTTTCTAATACTATTTTATTACTTGCATTAGATGCATTGAGCTGAGTGTAGATGTTGATTTTTAATCCTATATGTATTGATTTGAGTGTATATATGTAGGGACATATATATATATATATATATATATATATATATATAGTTAGGGGGGAGAGTGAAGAATATTTCTTACAATAGATGCATTGATTTCAATGTAGATGATTTCTAATTCTATTTGTTTGTTTGCACTAAATGCAATCATTTCAGTGTAGATGGTGATTTCTAATCCTATTTGATTGCTTCCACTAGATTCATTAATTTCAATGTAGATGTTGATTTATAATTATATTTGATTGCTTACACTATATGAATTTATTTCAATATAAATGATTCTAATCCTATTTGATTGCTTGCATTAAATGCATTCATTTCTCATTTCAGTGTAGATGCTCATTTATAATCATATTTGATTTCTTGCACTAGATGCATTGATTTTAGTGTATATGTTGGTTTCTAATACTATTTCATTACTTGCACTAGATGCATTGATTTGAGTGTAGATGTTGATTTTTAATCCTATTTGATTACTTGCATTAGATGCATTGATTTATGTGTAGATGTTTTCTAATATTATTTTATTTCTTGCATTAGATGCATTGATTTCAATGTATATGTTGGTTTCTTATTTGATGTAATTGGATGTATGATGGTACATTAGTTTTAAAGTCATTGGATTAATACTGTGCATTGATTTCAGCATAAGCACAAAAAAATATTGACAATGTAGAACAATTTTTGTAATTAAACCTAATAGTATTAGAGAGCAAGAGAGGCAAGGTATGATGTGATTTCTACTGTATTTTTCATATAATTGATATGGAAAGATGACAAAACTAACAAGGGTGACAATAAGAATAGTAGAAGAAAATAATTTGAGATTGATCACAATGAAGACTATTTGTAATTGACTACATTCTTATTATTCACATGTTCTATCATTCAATATTATTACATTGTCACTTTACATTCAAAAAATTTATTTCATAATTTTTCATCATTAAAGTTATTTTACAATATTTATCATCTCAAAGAAACTGACTTAACTAACCAAATTTAAAATTAAAATGAATCGATAAATCTCAAACATATTTAGAATATTTTGAATGGTTATATTAACATTAGATGTATTTACATATTGTTGATAAAATTAATCATATATTCTTCATATTATCGATAGATTTTCCTTGGTGGCACATGAAACTAGTATAGAACCATCTTAACTACGGATATATCAAGTGCTAAGAGGGATCAAATCTCTTGAGGTGGAAACATTTTCTCAATTTTTGCATTGGAAAAAGAGGTTTTCACCTCCAGATAATAGTGTGGATGCATCATTGCTCGCTATTAGTTGAAGAAAACTAGCAGTTAAAATTTTACCATTAATGGATTAGATAATTAATTATGATAGAGATATAAATATTTGAATAAGATACATAGGTAGATAAATGTCTTTCGGATCAATCACATCATTAGTATTAAGTATAATATATATATATATATATATATATATATATATATATATATATATATATATATATATATATATAATCAAGGACAAGAAAAGGAGAAGAAAAAGGAGAAAAAATGAAAAACAAGAATATGCAAAAACTAAACAAGGGAGGCCAAAATATTATTTTATTTTCCTTGGTAGCACATGAAACTTTTATAGGCCTTTTGAAAGTCCCTATTGCCCTAGGATCCACTACATCCATTATTTTCAAAAACCTCAAGAAAATAAAATTATTATTTTTAATTTTAATAAAATTAAATTAAAATTTTAATAAGACTAAGCTGATAAAATATGTATTTTAAATGTTTTTCTCATCACTATTTTGAACCAAATTATCAATCCATTCAATAAATAGTATTATCATAAAAATGAAAGAGATCGAAAGGTCATTAAATAGAATGTGGTCCACAATATATCCTTGGGAAGGTGGTTACTACGACCCAACGGTCACCAAATCAAATACTATTTCCAATATTCATGTGAATGGTATTGAAAAAATATTATGTTCTATTTTATTTACGTGTCTTTTTTACATGAATAACATGGCATGGAAGAAATGATCTGCATTCATTAAAACTTTTACATTATGATTCTTAAGAAATTAATGTGATTAAAAAGTACAAGGTAAACTTCTAGAACCTTTATCATTTAAAAGAAAAAATATAAAGATAAAAAACAACGAGGAATTTTTAATCACTATAAATTATCTCTAATTTCATATCAAGATTTTATCATCTGTTTGAAATCACGTGTGTATCTCACAAAGGGCTCCTCAATGAAGAAACTTAGATGGCCATCCATCCATCAAATAGAAAATAGCGTGTAAGTTTCATGAGTTGATTCGATGAAAAAGCATTCAAACTGACCACGTCCATATTTCATTGATTTCAAATTGCAATTCATACAACATAAATCCTAATGCAACCATGAAGAGAGGACATTAAAACCAGAACAAAAAAGCAGAAGATGCAAAAATATTTAAATTGTTAATGCGGACATGTGTATATAAAGATCGAAATTTTCTTTAGTGGAACGGATCAATGGAATGCCTATCCACGAAAAAAATATTAATACGCTTTACAAATTCTTACCATTAAATACCCATATATTTTAATTTATATAAATTTTCTTCTATATACACAATCACATCATTCCTTTAAATACCGTTAACGACTAGACCAATTTCCCAGTTCTGCAGGGTTGCACCAATAAGGAATGTTTTAGAAAAGGTTTTTCTAGAATAATGATAAATTTTATCACATTTTTATCACTATCACAGCAAAGCAAAGCAGAGTTTAAATATTCTGTCACTATCAGAGCAAGGCAACGTAGGCAACGTTTAGTACACCATAATCCATCACTATCACAGCAAGACAACTTTTCGTACACGATTATCCATCGCTATCACAGTAAGGCAACATTATAGGGCGGTTATCCATCACTATCACTATTTCCAAAAATGACGGGACCAATTGCCACTCCTGCACGGCTGCACCGATAGGAAATCTCTACGAAACGGATCTTCAAGAACGAAGGCATATATCCGTTGAAATTTTTCGACCGACCGGGAATTTCTCGATGAAACGGTTGTTCGGGAAAGGAGGCATAAATCCATGGAAAGAAACAATATATATATCAGTTGATAGATATATTCGTTTAAAGAAACGATATATATAAATATATGTAACATTGCAGAAATTTCCCATTTGGTCTGGTCTGATATTATGTGTGGTCTAGTATGCATGGTCTATATCTGGTCTGATATGTTTGGTCTATGTCTATGTTTGGTGTGATATGTGTCGTCTGATATGTCTATGGCTACGTCTATGTGTGATCTGATCTCAGAGTCTCAGTCTGTGAATGTGTGTGTCTCTGAGTCTGTGAATGTTTTCCTTTACTTAGGCCAAGTCGGGGTTTATTTCTAGTCTATGTCTATGTCTGGTGCTTCATTGTATTCCTTTATCTATGCCAAGTCGTGTTGGAAATTAATTCCAACTCGCTGAAGTCAATCAGTAATAGCACGGCGTAAAGTGAAAGATCGAGCGGCACATTGAAAGCCTTAGCAAAGGCGGCTGCCTGCCTCAAAGAAAATTGCAAAAAGGATTGGAAAGCTTCACAAAGTGGGTATAGAACAAATGGGATTTGATCCCCTTGATATTTTATACAAGGCGGTAGCCGATTTCTTAAAACATCGTAGTTTAATGCCAAGACTCAAACTCTTGCCGACGAGGCAGAGCTTTGATTACAGATTGGATCAGAGCTTTAAAGCCTTACCAACTTAATTGGTGGAGTAATGGCGAAAGCGCAAATCGCAAGATATTCCAAGAAGTGTCTTGTTGATGTGGTGAGTTCCGCGTGCGTAACAAACAAACACATATTATCGCGCCTTTTGTTATGGCCCGATACGATAATACAAATCGTATGTATTAAAATCGCCCTCCCATAAAGCTCGAAGCCCATGGGTCCATAGACCACGCGGCATTGTATTATCATATTCGCGATGTGATCGCAAATCAAAATATCGCAAAGAGTTTTCCGCCATATGAATGTTTCTACGGATGTTTGCAATGCGATTCCATCGCCACATCGCAACATCGTGCAATCGCAATTTCATTTGGTTGTTTTGTTTGTTGAAAAGCGCGGACCCAATGTTTTATATATATATCGCGCGTTCAACACGCTATTGTAAAGTGGGCCCCTACAAGCTGCTTTTTAAATAGATTTTTTTTTAAATATTTTAAATAGTTTTATAATGTTTTTTATCATATGTATGGCACATATATAAAGAAAAGGCCCGAGAGGCAAATGTATTATTATTTTGTTTTAAACATAACAGAGTCATTTTTTGCACAAATGAGTGCGGAATTGAGAATACACAAACGAAATCGTATTTTTCAAATAGATCTGAGAGTTTATTTTGGGAGACAATAAGGTCTTCTCTCGTGCACCGTGTTGTAGCAACGAGCTCACATATTTTGTAAATGCCTCTCAGTGAGGAAGAATTTGTAACAATTTTTTTTATGGAATAAAAGTTTTTTTTGAGTTAAAACTCTTTCTCCCGTGAGTGAAATTTTAATTTCTCTCGTGTTAGAAGAGAAGATTATTACTCTCTCCACTCGTTTGTTCCTGGAATTTTCAATATTTCAACATGGTATCGTAGTTAGTCCAGGCTCTTTGAAAGTCAAAGAAGTCTGAAGGAAAGGAGTTCTTTGTTGCAAGCAGTCTTCTTCAAGATCGTGAAGACTCAGCCAAAAAAGAATCCAAAGGTATTTTTCTATACATTTTTTTGTGTTACTGCATAGACTACATGTCATAATTTTAGATACACAAGTCAAGTGTTTTTTTTTAATCATAGTTAAGAGTGTAATGTCTGAGCCAAAGATCGGTATGGGTATGGGAAATATCCATCTCCCACAATTTAATGGGAAAAATTATGACTACTGTCAATAACTACGAGAGTTTTATTTGTCTCCCAAGACTTATGAGAATTTGTTGAGGAAGGCTTTGAAGAGCCAGAGCAGATGTAGAAGAGTTTGAGATGTTAACTCGAAAGCGTGAAGAGAACTCGTTGAAGAGCAATAAGAAGAAAGACTCCAAAGCTCTTTTCTTTTGTATCAAGCAAAGGCATGAGAGTGTGTTTCCAAGGATTGCAACAGACAAGAGATCTAGAGAAGCATGGGAAACTCTCAAAACAACCTATCAAGGTATGGAAAAAGTGAAGACAACAAAACTTCAAAGCTGCTAAGGAGAGACTTTGAAACTCTTTGTATGAAAGAGTCGATACTATTGACTCATTCTTCACTATGTGATTGGAATGGTCACACAAATAAGATCTCATGGAGAGACTCTTGAAGACAAGAGGATTGTGGAAAAACTCTTGAAAAGTTTACCCTCAAGATTTGATGTGATTGTAACCACCATAGAGGAGACTAAGGATCTCACAAAGTTTTCGGGTGGATGAACTTCATGCATCATCGATGACCCATGAATAGAGATTGATAGAAGTGAAAACTCATCTCATGAGCATGCCTTTAAGACCTAGATATCCTTCGGAAGAGGAAGAGGGCAAGGTAGAGGAAACAAAACAAGAAGAGGCAAAAAGCCAAAACAGAGGTGGATGAAACAACCCTTCACATTCACATGGATGGTGCAACAAGTCAAAATCACAAACCCACGGCCAAGGCAATAGCCGACAGAGTGGTTAGTAGAATGCTCAAGGACAAAGGTATGATAAATCCAATGTCCAATGTCACTATTGTAAAAAATATGGTCATTATGCTAGTGAATGTAGAAAGAAGTCGAATGATATGGGAAGTAGAACTAGTGAAAATTTCACTAAGGAAAGTATCACCAAAATAATTTGTTTTTAGCTTGTAATATGGCTGAAGAAAAGAGTGAGGATTTATGGTTTCTAGACTCCGATTGCAGTAACTATATGACGAGAAACTTAGCAATGTCTTCTATATTAGATGAGAGTGTGAAGTCACAAGTCACACTAGGAACTCGATAGCAAAGTTTCAAGTTATGGGAAAAGGAAATGTAAATGTATTAACAAGGAAAGGTGCAAAGAAATCCATAGCAAGATGTTTATTATGTTCCAGAATGAAGTGTAACCTCTTAATTATTGGACAACTTTGTCCATAAGGGGTATAATTTTTTCCTTGAGGATGATGTTTGTACCATCATGGACAAACCACCTAGCAAACAATGTATTGTTGAAGTAAAGATGTCAAAGAACAGCATGTTCCCTCCTAGAATGAGAGCAGACTTGAAGAATGAAGAAAAGATAGCAAAGCATTGCCACAAGAGACTTTCCAAAGCTAACCAAAGGATGATAATTGGTTATGGCACTTGAGATTTGGACATCTCAACTTTGGAGGTCTTAATCTGCTGAACGTAGAAAAGGAATGGTAAATGGATTACCATTTATTAAGAAATCGGACAACCTTTGTGAAGGTTGCATCTTGGGGAAAAACAACACAGAGGAAGTTTTTTACTTCCGGGAAAAGCATAAGGGCAAAGGCACCCTTAGAGATAGTCCACTCGTGATGTATGTCGACCGATGCAAACTCCGTCGCTTTGCAAGCAACCACTATGTGTTGACATTTATAGATGATTTTACAAGAAAAACTTGGGTTGATTTTTTGAAAAACAAAAGTGAAGTGTTTGAAAAATTTTTGCAATTTCAAAGCACTTGTTGAGAACCGGAGTGGGCTGCATATCAAATTCCTAAGGATCGATAGAGGAGGTGAGTATATCTCTAAATATTTTCTACGTTTTTTGTAGAGAAAATGGTATTCATAAACGCTTTTACAACTAGATATACTCTGCAGCAAAATGGAGTAGCCGAAAGGAAGAATAGAACCATAATGGACATGACAAGGAGTATGTTAAAAGGCAAAGCATTTTCCTAATGATTATTGGGTCAAGTCGTACATTGTGCACGTACATCTTGAATAGATGCCCCTACAAAAAGTAGTTATGAACAAAGTGTCTAAGAGGCATGGAGTGGCACAAAGAAAGGTGTCACACACATGAAGGTTTTCGGATGTGTGGCTTATGCACACATTCCGGATCAGCTAAGGAAGAAGTTGGAAAACAAGGGGGAGAAGTGTATTTTTCATTGGATACATTGAGGAATCCAAGGATTATAGGTTGTATAACCCATCCACCAAGAAGTTTATTGTGAGCAAATATGTTCAGTTCATTGAAGAGGAAGCTTGGGATGGAAGCATAGAGAAAACAAGTGAATGTAAAACATTGCTTATCTCATGATGAGAATAATGATGAGTTGGCTGAAATACGTCCCCAAATAGCAACACCAAAAAAAGAGCAAATCGAGCACACCCTTGAAGAGAAATGACAGATGCTTTTCCAAGCACACCACAAGGAGGAAATTCAAGTGCTTCTTCAAGCATTTGTACACCTACCGAAAAGAGGTAATAAATTCTAAGTTTGAAAGATATTTATGAAAAAGATATAGCAAATGAAGGTATCAATTCTTTGTTTGCTTTATATTGTCATGTTGATGATCCCTGCTCATTTCGAAGAAGCTATCAAGGATGAGAAATGGATAGAAGCTATGGATGAGGAGATAAATGCCATAGAAAGAAACAAGACTTGGGATTTAGTTGAACTCCCCAAAAGGTAAAGATGTCATTAGAGTTAAATTGGTCTACAAGACCAAGAGTAATATTGAAGGAAAAAATAGAGAGACACATGGCAAGACTTGTTGTCAAAGGTTATATGTAAGCATGGGATAGATTAGAGGAAACTTTCGCACCGATTGCTAGAATGGAAACCGTGAGAGCAAAGTGTTGTCCATAGAAGCACAAAACAAGTGGAAAGTTTACCAAATGGACGTGAAGTCAGCATTCCTAAATGGAGTGTTAATGGAAGAGGTTTACATTGAACAACCTCTCGGCTATGAAAAGAAAGGCCAAGAGCACAAAGTGTGCAAGTTGAAGAAATCTCTTTATGGGTCGAAGCAAGTTCCAAGAGCATGGTACAAGTAGGATAGATTCCTATCTATCGGAAAATGGATTTGAAAAGTGTGAGGGAGAACCCACCCTCTACATCAAAGAAAATGATGGTAAAATATTGATTGTAGTTTTATATGTTGATGATGTTATTTTTACATGTAATGATGATTACCTTATTGAGAATTTTAAAACAACCATGAAAGAATAATTTGAGATGACTGACATGGATTTGTTAAAATACTTCTTAGGGAATAGAGGTAGAACAGATGAAAATGGGATTTTTTATCTCACAGAAAAATATGTTAATGAAGTGCTGGAAATATTTAACATGCAGAAAGCAAAGCAACGATCACTCCCACGGTGATGGGATTAAAACTCAAAGCAGAGAGGATAGAAGCAAGGTTTTTGATCATAGCTTATATAAGAGCATAGTTGGCACTTCATGTATTTGATCGCAACTAGGCCGGACATAATGCGTGTTGTTAGTTTGATTTCCGGATTCATGGAAAAGCCAAAGGATGCACATTAAGTAAAGCAGCAAAAAGAAGTTTGAGGTATGTTAAAGGTACTAAAAGGTTTGGTATTTTATATACCGTCTTGGAAATGTTTAGATTTAGTTGGATACATTGACAAGTGATTGGGATGGAAGTGTAGATGATCGTAGAGCACTTCCGGTTATGTTTTTTCACATAGGTTCGAGAGCCATTTCATGGGCTTCTAAGAAATGTACCATTAGTAGCGTTATCTATAGCAGTAAGCAAAAATATGTGGCAGCCACAAAGAAGAACGTGTTAAGAAGTTCTGATGAGAAAATTTTTGAGAATTTTATGCCAAGAACAGTAAAAGGGACAAGTTGATCTTTTGTGACAAGAGGTTCGCTATTGCATTGTCTAAAAATTCAGCTTTTTCATAAAAGGACAAAGCACATCGACACCAAGTTTTACTTCATACGTGAATTAGTTAACAATGGTGAGATAGTTTTGCAACATTGCGGAACGTAGGATCAATTTGTAGATATCCTCACGGAGCCACTTGCGCAGTAAAAAGCTTTGAACACTTCAGGAAATGCCCGTATGCAGTAAAAACCCGAAGAATTGAAATTAAGGGGGAGTGTTGGAAATTAATTCCAACCGCCGAAGTCAATCGAGCCAGTAATGACTAAAGTGAAAGATCAATGACACATTGAAAGCCTTAGCAAAGGCTATTGTCACTGTCTTAAAGAAAATTGCAAAAGGATTGGAAAGCTTCACAGGGTGCAAGACAAAACAGATGGGATTTTATCCCCTTGATATTTTATACAAGGCGGTAGCCCATTTCTTAAACAACGAGTTTAATGCCAAGACTCAAAGTCTTGCCGCGAGGCGTAGCTTTGATTACAGGATTTGATCAGAGCTTTAAAGCCTTATCAACTTAATCGGCGGAGTAATGGCAGAGGCGATAAATCGCAAGATATTCGCGCAAGTGTCTTGTTGATGTGGTGAGTTCCGCGTGCGTAACAAACAAACACATATTACCGTGGCCTTTTTTTTATGGCCCGATGCGATAATACAAATCGCATGTATTAAAATCACCCTCCCATAAAGTCGAGGCCCATGGGTCCATAGACCACGCAAAGCATTGTATTACATATTCACGATGCGATTGCGAATCGCAATATCGCAAAGAATTTTCCGCCATATCAATGTTCCGTCGGATGTTTGCGATGCGATCCCATCGCAACATCACAACATCGTGCAATCACAATTTCATTTGTTTGTTTTGTTTGTTGAAAAGCACGGACCCGATGTTTTATATATTTTGTTTGATCACGCATTCAAAAGTGATATTGTAAAGTGGGCCCTCAACAACTTTTTAAATAGATTTGTTTTAAAAAATATTTTAAATAGTTTTATAATGTTTTTATCATATGCGCGGTGCATATATAAAGAAAAGGCCCGAGAACAAAATATATTATTATTTTGTTTTAAACAGTACGTAGTCATTTTTTGCACAAAGAGTTAGGAATCAAAAATACACAAAGAGCAGTATTTTTCGTGAGAGACAGAGAGTTTATTTTGAGAGATAGTGAGGTCTTCTCGTAGGGCAAAGCGTGTTGTAGCAAACAGAAATCACATATTTTGTAAATCCCTCCGTGTGAGGGAAGAATTTGTAACAATTTTTTTATGGAATAAATTTTTTTTGAGTTGAAACTCGTCTCCTAATAGTGAAATTTTAAGTTCTCTCTGCTTTTAGAAGAGGAGAGTATTACTCTCTCCACTCGTTTGTTCCTGGAATTTTAAATATTTCAACAATTCGGTCATGTTATATTATGTGAGAGGGGACGAGGCAAACAATTTTTGTTAGTATGAATCCTTTTTTCGAAGTTTACGAAAAAAAGACCACTTTAGCTACGCATAACTAATAGCCCTAACATCAAATATGGCTGCCAATATCTTCGGATCTACGGTTAGTTGATCAAGACAGAGCCGCAAAAACCAGCATCTATGCATAGAAAGACATTAAGCAAGAAAAGAAGGTTTTGCTCCATATATCCAATAGACAAGACAAGAACAATTTTTGAAAGAATTTTTTTGTATTAAGGGCACCCGGGAGGAAAACAAGAAGATGTTTCCACTCGTCAATGGGATGGGTTCTTGGAAGTCCTCGGCACTTTAGATCTAGCATTTCTCTCTCCCCGTTGGTGTAGAAAACCCAGTACAAAGATAGAACTCAAAGGGAGCTCACACGAAAGAAATAATGGAAAATATGACAATGATAATGCCTCAAAGTCGATCTCAGGAGTTTAGATCCAGAGTGATCTAATAGGCAACAAAAGGTGAGGAATGGTAGGGACAACTCCTCCTATTTATAACAAAATATTGGGTCATTCTAGATCTTGGTGCATGATTAAAATAACGTTAACCAAATCTAGATCCACCTTTTATGGAATATTTTATTATATTTGTTGGAGGGAAAAGGTATTTGACTTGGGTCAAATCCCTTTATTTGTAAATAATAAATAAATAAATGATTTATTTATCATTTTAAGGAAGTGGTTGAATGATAATCAAATAAATAATAATTTATTTAATTATTTGTGGGTGATTTAGTCATATTTAACAAGGAATATTATTTAAATAAGATTTAAATAATTATTCCTAGAAAATAATATGGATAAATAGAGATTTATCTAATTAATTTCTTTGTTTTGCGTTAAACATGATGAGGACTAATAATTAAATTATTGTTTAATTAATTATTCTACCAGGAAAATTAAAAAAATATAGATTTGTTTAATATTTCCTCTTGGGGTTTCTGTTTAGACCATAAAAAACCTAATAAATGTGGTTTATTAAGTTATTTGACATAGTGAGAGCAATTTTACTTAGGGTAAAAATTGGTCTTACATGGTGTACTTGGGTCCATCTAATAATAGTAGATTAGATGACCAAAAAATGGTGTAACAGTATTGCCCCCCAAAGCATGTGAGTGTTAGGAGCAAAATCATATGACCGAAGTACGCTTGTAAGAACTCAATCACCGTACACCAAAAGGGAAGTTAGAGAGAGAAATGTAAGGTAGACTAATGTGTCAAGAACTAGACTCTCGAGGAGACGAGACTTGCGTGTGCAAAAAGTCTCTTTTTATGAGAGGGTACCTCTCGCTAAAGGCAAAGTGGGGGAGGCATACCTATGCCCGCCGAGACAAAGTACAAAAGAATAGTGTGTCCAAGAACAAGGGACAAAGTAACCATAAAGTACATCCGGCATAAACATGAGCCGATAAAAATACAATGACGGATCCCACATACATGCCAGTGCCCGGGATAACAACAGACTTATACAATAATATCTCGAGTACATGAGATACAAATACAACTCCAAATTCCCCTATAAGCGGGGAAGGGCTCACAAAAATCTCGACCGATACATGCAAATCAAAGAGGCGCCGCAAGCGGCTAAGGCCGACATTATCAAATATATGGAGCTACATCAAGGGCTGCAATGAAGAGCTCATCCGGGCATGTGGGGGGCTACCCGCAGGCCACCCCCGCGTGAGGGCTGAGACATCTCACACACACCCAGGAATCACCAAGAGCCGCTTATCGCATCACTCGAACCATCAAGTATACGGATCTCCATCATGCCGAAAGGAGCTCGGGAGTGGAGAAACAATCAAGTTAAATGGAAATGAGAGATCCCTTTGCCCGATCCGAGGCACCGAACAAGAGTGGAAGCCGGAACCAAGGTACACCGCCCTCTAGACCCGTCTTCCGGAATGAAGGCGCCGATGTCGACAGAAGGAGGTCTCGCCATAGGTGAGGCAATGAGAGATCCTCGACTAAGGCACAAGAGAAAATAGTAGAGCAACGATAGACTAATACCAATGATGATGGTGGAATGGAGGGGACTCGAGTAGCGAATGGACGACTTCCCCTTGCTAGAGCATAAAGGGCATGAATGACATGGCAGCCGACCGACACAATATCATCGTGATAAGGGACAAGTGGGACCGAAGGCCGTAATGTGCGACACAAGAGAGAAACCAAGCAATGAGGGATGGAGGACTATAGCAGGTACAAAGGGACTCGAGATAGACTCCATGAATGCGATGATGACTCCACTTGGATGCTCTAAACAAGGGCGACTCAATGGTGCCGCCACACGCAAAGGTCCAATGGGGAACCATGAAAACATGAGTACAAGATGGTAACTCACGACGAAAAATCAACACGAACAAAGACAAGTAAGGAGGCAAAGTGGTGCCCTAAAGCTACAAGTGTTGTAAGTGAAGAAATGTGATTTTAAGGAGAGGTGAAGTGACCCATCTTGGACAAAATTTGTCGTGGTGAAGTATTAAATCACAAAAAACTAATAGATACCCGTTTGAGGGCTCGGTGAGAGCTTTACGGTTTGTCAAACGGAGCTACTGCGTATGGTCAGCAGCAGGGCGAAGGAAGAAACAAGGGTTCTCTTTTAATAAGGCGCTTTTCCTCCAAATCCACTCATTTGCTAGTGTTGTTGTGGTGAATGTAGAGAGGAGTGAAGGCCCTAAATCTTGTGGCGAGCGTAAATGATAAACCGACTATTGGAATCGAGATCCGTCGGGCTAGGGGTAAGAGGCCTAACCTTACTCTTTCATTTTGATGGATTGAAAGTTCAGATTAGGGCCCAGAGTTTCAAGAACAGCCCCCCTTGCATCTGCCGGTCGCACTTTTTGGGCCAAAATCGCAACCCAGATGCAGTGTGGTGAGCCAAAAGGTGCGACCGGTCCCGTAGATTTGGCAAAAAAAGTGCGACCCGGAAGATGAGGGGGTTTTAGTGCTATTTGATGGCCGAGAGTTGGGTTTTTTGTGTTTGGTTATAGTATTCCCTATCTCGTAGGCTGAAAAAGATGATGTTTTTGTGCATATATGGCGAGATATACAGTGAACTCGGAGAGAGAGACACTGGGTACATTACGTGGGCAGTAGATCCGAGCGCATCGTGTGTCCGTCGTGTGTTGGCCAAGTTTGGGGTTCAAGCTTTTTGGAGAACCCTTTGATGAGAGTTGGAGAGCCCTTGTTGGCCTAGATTATCGAGCTATTAGGATCCGTAGCATGAGGTCTCCCCGCCACTTGGGATGGTGGGAAACACGCAGCCAGTGTTGCGCGCGGCGTAACATCATGGAGTATGTGGAGCGGCATTGCCGACCGGGTCTCCAAGTCAAAGGGAAACGGATACCGATCGGGGACCTAGAGAGACCGGAGACTCGGGAGTGGCCAGCCGTGTATGCGGATCCCGGGCAGCCGTGTGTTCCATCACATCACTCTGGGGGCAAATGATGATCGGAGAGAGGGTATTGAGTGGGACCTACTATGGGTGGGCCCAAATGATGTTGGTGTCGTTAAAATGATAGTTGTCGCATTTGCAAGCGGCAAGTGAACCACGATTGCTCGTATGGGACTTTATTGTGTTCCTTCTTTTTTTAGAAGATCCCGACCCTACGACCTCGTATACAGCTCTCCTGCATGGGGGCTCGAGGGAGCCCAAGATGTGTCGGTGGGGGGCGCACCGCGTGCGTGCAGGAGGAGGAGGGGCGGTTGGACTGGTGTTTCGTCTTGAGTTTTTTTTCCCATTGGGATCGATGCCTTTATACATAGATGACTATCCCTATAGTGGGATGATTTATTGTGGAGATCCCGACTCGCCACTTCCGCCCGGTCGAGTATGGGGGCCCGATGGTAAGTGACAGACATTATTCTCTGTATGGGCATGTTAAATTTATTGAATAGTAGATAGGGTACTGATTCATGTACTTTTGGTATGCGAGATATAGCTCCTGTAAACCGGTCGGATATATGGGACGACCGGCACAGCATCCGGAGCCGCAGGCCGAGTGGGTCGAGAGCGCCGCGCAATGAGGAAGCAGAGCCGCCCTTCGTCGGAGGAAATCCGCCATAGATGCGAGAGGTTGCTGACCAAAGTTTCGCAGCGTGGGTGGCAACACTTAGACGACCAGCACATGGAGCCATGTATTGGTCTACCCTCGGAATGGCGAGGTGTCATGCGGTGCATGACGATGGCCGGTCGAAAGGCATACGTGATCTACGGGCCTGCAGTGAGCAGAGCCATTGGCTCCTGGGATCCGCGAGATAGTGAGTAGGTGTGGGGCATGTGGTGCCCCCTAGTGTGTATGTAGGGGCGTGTGGTGCCCCCATTTTTGAGTTTTTGTAACATGCGATGGGCATGTCATATGTATCGAGTAGATGGACTCTAAACACATGTTTTGCGACACATATTATGGATGTGCATTTTTGTTAATGATTATGAATGTTATTGTCTTGTATGAAATGCGTGTGATAAATTCCAATCTTGAACATGGTTTGAAATACTATCTACATAGTGATTCTCGTTCTCGAGGTACATGGTTGAAAGTTATGGTTTCAAATTCACGCATCAAGAGTTTCACTCGTAGAATATCTTCTAAACAAGACAGGGTTACACACGCGATAAACACCATTTAGTTGCATGACAAGAAGTAGGAAATCTAAACGAACATGCGGATGGAGGATGCGATCATAGAGGGCATCGACTAAGAGACCACACACCGCATCATATTCGGCCCGATTGTTGGTAGCATTACCAATGCAGACCCCGTTTGAGAGTACAAGGGCATGCAAGGTGGTGAAAATGGCCCAACTTGCCGAGGCTAGATTCCGGGAGTAACGACTTGCACCACTCCGCATAACCGATATAGGGTGGGGACAGGAGGTCCCGCGGAATATTGTTACAATAAAACAAATGGGAGGAGTGAGGGACAATGACGGCAGCAGTGAGTGGACATAAGACATCGAGCGGCAACTACGGGAGGGAGTGCGATGAGCAGGATGGCTATGACTCATAGACAAACTAGAGGGTGGTGTGTGAGGGCTATAGGAGGTATGGCGGTGACTCTGCTGCGAAGGTTAACAGAGATACGGGTGGAGTGATCTCATGTATGCAGTAAAAAGAGGGGGTCAAGGGTGAGAAAGGACACCACATGACGCGACAAAGTTATCTAAATCATCCGTAGGGGAAGAAAGGCGCGCATGCGGATCGTCACATGGAATCAAGGAAGAACAGGGAAACAAATGGTTAAAAGATGGGGAGCCCAGTGGTGATCATCGAAGGGGGTCAAGTGAAACAACAAAGGGGGAGGATTCAAGGGGAATGTGCTCCAAGGGTCTCGTCAGTAGGATGATAGGTAAAGAATGGTCATAGTAGACTCCGTCATCCGGACATCAAGGGGGGAATGTCGATGGGAGCGGGGGGATCCTCAAGCCGACTCGAAGCATACGCTGCGAGTATGGGAGAGGCGGATTGATTTTGTTCAACCTCATACTCTCGACTACTTCTAAAGAGGCGCGGTAATGCGTCAGGGTGAGGAAAATGGTGGGAGTAATGGCCATGGACACCGCACAAAGCACGTGGTTTGCTAGTGTGAATAGTTTTTGGTTTCTTGGTTACGACGAGGACGCGAAGAGAAGGGTCTGAGAGCGTAGACTCAGGGAACGTGACTTTAACCATGGGTTGAATGCGGGGCAACTCAGACAAGTATGGGTGGCGTGACCGATGACATCACACAAGGCGCAAGGCTTTACGGCGGAGGAGGAGCCGGGTCGCCGGGGTGGCGTTGTCTTTGGATTCCCCCTTACGAGCTTTGCCTTTCTTTCTCGGAGCCGCTCACGACAGGGGTAGGGTCCCGGGGAGGTGCAGTGGGGCATGGTAGCAACGAAGGAAGCGTAGGGGGACCTGGTTGAATCGGTGTCAAATCAAGATAGGGTTTTGGGTGACCATGATGGGTTGCGGATGGAGGGTCAAGGTACCGTATGGGTATACCCAGTGGTCGTTAGGGAGAGATAGGGTGGCCATGACGGGGACCGAATAGACTCCCTGGGAGGGGGAGCGAGGAAAAGGATCTCGACCCGCGGGATAATGACTCAGGAGGGACGGCTCCGAGATGATTAAGAGCCTCGGGGGAACCGATCCAGGGGGGATAAAGGGGTTCAGTGGATACCAAATGTACTGAGAAGGGCTAGAAGGAGGAGGTCCACTCATGGAGATGAAGGGCTAGGAGCGGGTTGTGGTGGGCGAGGTAGCATCCGAGGTTGCCGACTAGCCGAGGCGGGTAGCTTAAGGGCAGCTCCGAGACGATTGCATCATGCAAACATTCGATAAGCCGGGATTAGAGATATGAGGAGGGGGGAGACTAGGAAAAGTTCCAAGCAAAGAGGAGTCTTTATAGACATCAAGAGAGACACCGGTCAAGGAATCGATGGTTTTCTTATTGGCTGCGAAGAGATGGTCGTCTCGGGGGAGTTCTCGAGACTTCGGCTCATGATAAGTGAACTGTCGATGGTGACTATCTTTCCATTGTGGAGGAAAAGACATCTTGCGAAAAATCGCAGATGGGACAAGAGACATGGAATAGGTGTAGCTTCGCCCCAATAGAATGTTGTAGTCTAGAGGGGCGTCGATGACTTCGACGTCAATGCAAACAATCTTACCGAGCAAGGGTGATAGGAAAATTACGAAAAAGGCCAATGGGTTGGGAGGTGTGGCCGTCCGACGCTCGAAGGGTGATCGTGGAAGGGGCCAAGTCGGAGATGCGAGTTGCTTCCAAACCGAAGCGACATCACACAGGGTGGATGCCCCCTCATCAATTATACACCGAGAAACGTTGGCATTCCAGATTTTGACCGGGATTTGGAAGGCGTACGGAAGCAGGAAGAGGAGGATGTTCTCGATTGATGGGTGTCGAAAACAATCATTTGGTCATCGTCAGATCTACAAAGCGCCGCATGGCGGATAGCAAGTAGTCTTCTTTTTGGAAGGGCACGAATGCAGGGAGTTCCAATGTGGAAATGGCAGCAGAAGATTGCGCCAAATCATATACTATGCTATACGAATGAGCGAACTCGACTTAAGCATCATTTCGACGTAATGGTCTCTTAGGAATCTTGGTATGAACCTCAAATTTGGTTTTAGGGATATGTAAGGGGCCATTGGATGTCGAAAGAGGCTCAGTAGAACCCGAAGAAGGGGACTCTGGGGCGTACGGAGCGGAAGGCTTGGGGTACCGGCAAGACCGAGTTTGAAGGTGAAGGTCGACGGTTGGGGATGGATCAGATTTTATCATGAGGATCCCAGTAATCTGAGGAACCAAAAAATGGAAGGTGGAGTGGCGACCTATCCGTCAGTGGTTGGGTAGCCACGAATCCTTGCCGAGGGAAAGGATCGGGGAAACACAAACTGGTTGAGTAGTGGCCACATTAGGGGGAGCATGAGGGGAGGCATGTTGTCCGCACAACGTGGCTTAAGACTCCCACATCTACCGCATCTCGTGGTAAGAGGGGACAATCGTGGGTGTAATGACCATAAACACCGCAACACGAACAAGGCTTATTTGTGCGAAGAGGCTCCGTCCAGCTTGGGCCGAGTGCCCCGTTGATGGTTAGCAGTGTTAGGGTCAATACCTTGAGGATTGGGTCCACGACTACCAGGGGAATATTGGTTTGGATTGCCTCTCCGCCTTATTTGAGAAGAAGGGGGATTAGTCGCGCCTCGTCGTGCAAATACTTGCCCCGGAGGGGGCCGTAGGTGCCGTTGCGGGGTTGGAGGAGGCAAGGGAGGTGGAAGCGCATATGCCGGAGGAGCCGGCGCACCGAGTGCCGCGGATAAGGATGATGGTTAGGTTGGGCAACATTGAGGTGCTGGTGAGGTTGGGCAAAAGGATGAGGCATGCCGTATCTCGGATACATGCTACCCGGAGGGGGAAAAGTGCTAGAGGTGCCGGCCCCTCCCTAAGGGAGACCATAGCCCAGTAGGAGGTTGGAGCATATGGATGAGAAAGGGCTCCAACGATACCGTCGTGCGGAATGAGATTCCCCTCGGGGAATTAGCGCCTCCGGCCCGGGGAGGTCGGAGAATGATGGTATAAACATAACCAGACCGAGCATAGATCGTGTCATATTTCAAGGCTATTTGAAGGGTGGCTTCTTCTGTTTGAGGGAAATGGGAGGTGACATCTTTTCCAATGGGAGCTAAGAGAGTGAGAAGGAACCAATCCCATATAAACCCGATCTTCGAAGGGGGAGCTCGACATAAGCTTCGTCTTTGTCGCCATTCCCGGACATGAGTGGAAAGGCGTGGTCAAAGAGGTTTTCTTTAAAGAGGTCAAAAAGCTCCGTACCGCGATCGTAGTCTGGAGAGGGAGCTGGAAATAAGATAAAAAAGTCTTGGGAAATAGTCGCAAAGGTGTTATGGGAAGAGGTGGCTTGGTCAACATACCATTTAGAAGCTTTGGCTTGTGAGCGTGCATTGGAACAACCGAAGACTGATGGAATCACTCTGTAATGGAATTGGAGGAACACCACATGTGGAAAGATCGGACATGATTGGTTGGAACTTCTCCAAAGAAGGCCTTCGACCTTAGGTATGTCGGAGGGGAGCTTGGTGGGCATAGTGTGCCAACCAACATCAGTGGCGGATAGGGTCATTGATCAACTCGATTGAAATTGGGGAGGCCGAGGCCTCGCGATGTACGGTGAGCAAGGGTGCGGCAGAGGTAGTTCCCGTGGTGGTTCCGCTAGTAGTAGTTCCGCATTAGGGGCTCGTGAGCTCCACTAGCGTTAGGCTCTTGACCGTGACATAGTGAAGGTGACAGGGGGAGAACTAGAAATAAAGGAGAACCCAAAGAATCGAAGAGGAGTCGGAATGCGACTCGAAGGAGCACCGGCTCGACGACACGGGACTGCAGACAGTCGATCGACCGTAAAACCGAGGGTGAAGGCCAAGAAGTCTCCCGGAAGCGCACCTTGGGGGCGCAATGATGGCAACACAAACACGGCACGAGCGGAAGAAGAGCGACCGACAGAGGCGGGGGAGGTGCGTAATCAAGTGATTACAATGTCGAAACAAGGGCAAAAAGGTGCAGTGTCAATTGATTTTAAAGTCGTTGCATGGCAAAGGTAAAACGGACTCTTCTTCACTTAGGGTGAGTGTGTGGTGTGCGTTAATTTTAATTTTTAAACCCTTTTCGTTTTGAGAGCAAGAGAAAAAAGTGTGTTGCGTAACCGAAAATAATGTCGCAAAAAACAATATATAATGCCGAAATAACAGAAAAATTAACAACTTTACTATTGCATTGATTCAACCCAAAAAGGCGGGTCTCTCAAAACTAATCTAAAAGAGGGAAAAAAAATCTATTAAAAACACAATAAAAAAGAGGCCAATAGATCTAGGGTCGAAAGGGACAGTGGATCTAAAGGGAAAAGCCGTCGAAAAGAGGTGCGTATCACAACCCGAGAGTGCGTAGGCAAGGTGGCTGGAAAAAGGGAGGAAATCAGCAAAAAGCGTAAGGGACAAGGAGGAGGCCCTAAAAGTAGATCCAAACATGATCTTCGTGGAGGTGATTTGAAAGGGAGAAGAGCCGATTAAAAGAGGTCCGAAAATGAGGTATCGATCCGAAAAAGGGAGGGTTGAAACTCGAAAAATCGACACCGTAAACAACTAAAAATCTTCCACCGAAAGTGGAGGGCATCGAAGCCCTAGGGGGCTAGGGTTCCCACTTAGATGAGAAAAACAGATCTGAAACAGTCCAAACGAGCGGAGACAGAGTCGGAAAAAACTCGACGTAAGCTCAAGAAACCTGTAAAAATTGCGTAAAAACAAGCAGTAAAAAGCGCAGTGTCGTGTGCTCTCGACTCGTTTTCTTGTTTAGGTCGTAGAAAAGGGATCGAAGAGTGCGACTCGGGAGTCCAGGTCATAGTTTTTGGGCTGAAAAGTGTGACCTCCAACTCCGGTTGTCCCGGGCGCGATTTGCGGAAAAGCCAGTTGCCTCGCTATGCGCCGATGTCCGTCACCCGCGCAATAGGGCCGTAAACATGCGGAAGTTAGAAATTTTAATGTTTTAGGGTTTTATAGGGGAAAAAAAACATGAAAATAGGAAAAACAAAAAGCTGAAAAGAAACCCTAGGGTCTCGAAGTAGCCGGATATGCAAGAATATGAAAAACGACAACTGTCGTAATTGAAAACCCGTGTGGAGTCGCCAATTGTTAGTATGAATCCTTTGTCGAAGTGTACGAAAAAAGACCACTTTAGCTACGCATAACTAATAGCCCTAACATCAAATATGGCTTCCAATATCTTCGTATCTCAGCTAGTTGATCAAGACAAGAGCCGCAAAAAAACCGTATCTATGCATAGAAAGACATTAAGCAAGAGAAAAAGAAGGTTTTGCTCCATATATCCAATAGACAAGACAAGAACAATTTTTGAAAGAAATTTTTGTATTAAGGGCACTCGGGAGGAAAACAAGAAGATGTTTCCAATTCTCCTCAATGGGATGGGTTCTTGGAAGTTCTCAAGCACTTCGCATCTAGCATTTCTCTCTCCCGTTGGTGTAGAAAACCCAAACAAAGATAGAACTCAAAGGGAGCTCACACAAAGAAATAATGGAAAATATGACAATGATAATGGCTCAAAGTCGACTCAAGAGTTTAGATCCAGTAGTGATCTAATAGGCAACAAAAGGTGAAGAATGGTAGGGAAAACCCTCCTATTTATAACAAAATATTGGGTCATTCTAGATCTTGGTGCATGATTAAAATAACGTTAACCAAATCTAGATCCACCTTTTATGGAATATTTTATTATATTTGTTGGAGGGAAAAGGTATTTGACTTGGGTCAAGTCCCTTTATTTGTAAACAATAAATAAATAAATGATTTATTTATCATTTTAAGGAAGTGGTTGAATTATAATCAAATAAATAATTATTTATTTAATTATTTGTGGGTGATTTAGTCATATTTAACAAGGAATATTATTTAAATAAGATTTAAATAATTATTCCTAGAAAATAATAAGATAAATAGAGATTTATCTAATTAATTTCTTTGTTTTGGGTGAAACATGATGAGGAATAATAATTAAATTATTGTTTAATTAATTATTCCATGAGGAAAATCAAACAAATATAGATTTGTTTAATATTTCCTTTTGGGGTTTCGTTTTCAGACCATAAACAACCTAATAAATGTGGTTTATTAAGTTATTGGACATAGTGAGAGCAATTTTACTTAGGGTAAAATTGGTCTTACATGGTGTACTTGGGTCCATCTAATGATAGTAGGTTAGATGACAAAAAAATGGTCTAACAATTTCCCAATTTCAAAGGAATGGTGGCTGAATTGTTAAATAGTCATTGTTCTCTCTCAGTAATGACTTTTTTTAATTTCAGATACTCATTATTATTATTTCATTTGCACTATGCTTTTATTTTTAGGTCATTTCAGTGATTACACTATATATTCATGTATCTCAAATCTCATTGATGTATATCAAATCACATGCATTCCTTTCATTTCTGTCAAACTTATTCCAGGGATAATTCAATTATCTTATGGATAGGAACCTCCAATTGAAGAGATGAGATGGTAAAGCATAATCAGCGATCCTTCCAGATAACTTGCAGTGATTGAATAACAGATACATTTCCATAAACTCTGCTGTCAAGGCAAACCATAGTCATTCCATTGCAGTTTTCTTTCTGTTAATTTTTTCAGCCCTGTAATGACTGAAATTGATGTTTCTTATTTCAAAACACAATCAGAGTATTTCCATTTAATTTTCTACCGTTCGATTCACTACCATTAGGATCGGGGTTTGTAGAAATTTTATAGATTTGTGATAATTTTGCTTCTTTTTTCGGTGGCTCGTCTTCTGCGTGAAGAGTCCTCTGGTTTGTGGTTCTTCCAGTGTTTTGAATATTGTTTTTTGTAGTGATGGAGTTGGAGCGTTTTCTCATTGTACAGTTGAAGTTACTAAGTGTATGTTTATGAGAGTCATCTCGTGATTTCTTTGAAACTCTGGTCTCCTAAGAAGTGAAGTAAGTTGTTTGTGGTTTGGGGAAATCCATAGCCATAGAGATGTTATTGCACGCAAAAGAACCCGGAGGGACTCTTTAAGATTGTCCACATTTTTTCTTGCCACTTCACTGTGATAGCTTAGTACAGGTATGCCTATTCAATGCACTCACTTCATAACAAAACTTGTAATACGTTTAGCAAGTTTCAAGGGGAATCTGCATTGCCATCCACTAGGTGTAAGATATATGGTAGGAGAATTTGTTGACATTACTGTAAAGACAATCCTTTGACTTTGATGCTATAGATTTGTAACCTAGCATTGATCTCGAAAAGCCATTCTAGCCCTTATTAGAGAACAAATAATCCTATGCACTCTAATATTGGCATACTCCAAGTCTCCATCCATGTCACCTTGGAGCAATTATTAGGCAATCTCTTGCAAAAAAGACAACCATATGGGTGTTTCCAACAATTTGTCAAAGGTGCATATGGATGATCCAATAACCTGTCAATGGATACGTCCCCAGGGACAACCATATGGTTGTTTCGAACAATTGGTCAAAGGTTCATATGGATGGTCCAATAACCTGTCAATGGATACATCTCCCAGGCCATGACAGAACGTGAAACTTAATGGACTTTTATCCATACTCAGTGCCATTAATCTATGTTTCTTTTTATGCAACAAACGATATATGCTTATATTTAGTGATCTGCACGTTTCATCTCTGAAACATGCATAAGATGATATATAGTCCACCCAAATCTACATGCTTCATCTCAAAAGCCGTTAAAACCGCAGAACATCCATTCTTCAAAACCTAAGATGAGTTTTAGTGCACAAAGCTCTGCATAAGTTGATGCTCAGTGCACAGAACTCTGCATGTTTCACCTCAGAAGTCGTGAGAGTCCGCATTTACATCTTTCGTCTTGGCGATAGACAGAAATAATTCCTTCATATCATTTTAATATTTTATTGGAAAATAAAATCACATGTGTTTTTTTTTGTTTTCATATCAGTTTTCGATTTGCACATTCATGAAAGAGTTGTTATGGACTATTGAATAGTCGAACTGTGGTAATATGTAAGCAATGTATGATATACTTTGATATTTGAAATAGTGTGTCAAATATACTTTAATTAGGGCGTGTGTTTTCTCTTCTGATATGAGTGTTAATTCGCATGTTTATGATAGTGTTTTTGTTTTTGTTGTTTTTTTTAGTTTGGTAAATTTTTATTATTTTTTATTTTTCAGGTTGCATCATATACAAAATTAGTAGTTTAAGGAAAACAGGTTTGTTGGCGCATAGAAAGCTATCCAAAATTGAAATTAATTTCTTCTGCTACTTGTAGCAATGGTCATTTCACTGTTTAACACATTAACTAAGTGACAATTAAAAACATAAACATTATCCACAAAATTCATAATCAAAATTCATAAAACTTAATCTGGGTTACTACCCATCTGAAGAGTCTATGGGTGCAGGATGCTTTGCACTGGAGATAGGCATGTCCACTTGCTGTATCTATTGAATCTGCTTCTCAATTCGACCTACCATAGGGTTCATTTGATACTGTGACATTTTGATTCGCTGGATTTGAATGTTAATATCATGAATAAGTTGCATTATAGATGGTGTTGCATTCCCTAACCCTGGATGAAAACTTTACATTGCTTTGGCCAGGACACATTTCATTATTTAATATGTGTGAACAATTTGATCAAACAACGAGAGACGACCTCTTGTATTTCCTGGATAAGTAATAAAATCCATTATTTCCTCCTCCGCCTCATTATCTTCTTCATTACTGTGGCTTTCTTTTTCCCGTCCTTAGATGATATTTTTTATTTGTGGAGGGTTTCCAAGAGAATAAACTTTGGTGCATAATTCGTTGAATGATATATACATTGCCATTGACTGAGGTAATTCACGAAGTGATTTTTACAAGTATTTTGACAGAGATAGAAACTACCATAAAGGAAACTATCTATCTTATCTAGTAGAAGTGTGACTAAACAAACAAAACTCCCCGTATGACATTGATAATTTATACGAGCAAAACAAAGTCTATGAGTTTGACCATCACTGTGATTATCACTGATTTTCAAAATATGCCCCTCTCGAGAGGAAACAAGGTAGACACAGTAATCACAGAAACTATTTTTAATTTCCCTGTGGTTTTATAGATTAGCAAGCATGGGGTTTTAAAGATGTTCCCCTTCTTAAACCAGACGAGGCATACACACAAACAATAAAGGCAACCCCAATTATCCCACAAATCATTCAAACAAAAGCCCAACCAGAGGCGAAAACACTTGCCATATCCCTCAAACGATGTCAATTGATCAATATAAATAGAATAAACGCCATGCATTAAGAAATTGTAATAATTTGCAAACAATTTCAATTTCCCAACTGAACTAAACTCGCATGCATGCATGAACAAACTGGAAGATATCCAATAGGACTTCATAACCCTACAAGGATCACAAAAACAAGGTTGAATAGCTTCTTGTAGTATTAAGAAGTTACCATTCCTAAACTTACGACAGATGAAAACCAAAACGATTCGAAAGACTTCAAATCCTCCTCTATCTTGTCTCATACAAAGATTAATGGCTAAATGCTTAATGTTGGAATGAAAAAAGACATACCCCTGAACCCAAGCTCGAAGCCCCTGAACAATATCGGCACTAGTACTAATCTTTCGCACCAAATCGTTGCACCTACTAAATTGAAATAGTTTCTGTATATTCCAAATTAGCCTCCTTAAGTTTTCCTTAATCTGCGTTTTCCAACACACTCTTGGCACTCCAAGTTGTCTTACTAAATGTGCCATCATTAAAAAGAATGTTGCGCTTGCCAGGTACCTCCTCAAACGGTGATGTGAATCCCAACTTTTAATCTCTCGCATGAACCACTTCTCATTCATTGTGATCACCTTCCACCTGCCTTGTGGCATCTGACAGTAGCCAGCCCAATCGGGGGTGCATGTTTATGATAGGTTGTTCTCGATTGCACATTCTGTTTTATTGAATTGATATTTACCGTTGAACATTACGATTTTAGATGTTAATAAATATATTGTAAATCCAGGGTAATTTTACTTTTTTTAGTTATCTCAAAGGAGTTGACCAATGTAATAGAATAATTATTTTTTGATTATCTCAAAGGAGTTGTCTACAAGTTTACTAGAATAGTAATTGTGTTTGAATTACATTTTTCTATAGTATAAATAAATTTAACACTATCAAAAACTCTTATAACACACAAAATACACAAAATACTAAAATTTAACAACTCAAATTTTCAAAATTCTTATTTTTTATAATCTTACGAAAATTTCAAAATTATTCTGTGACTTCTTTTAAACCACGGCTATGTCAAATAGATGTCAGGTTCCTACCTCATTCGAGTGCTACTTACCCATCGATGGGATGCATTGAAACATCGCATGAAATCACATCCACCCTAACATCCGTCAATATTATGCATGGAAACGTCTTAACTCACTACTACATTCTTAGACCATTGAAACATCTCCATCCATCGACATATTCCACTATAATTTACCCTTGGCAACAATTCCCAATAAATCGACTGTGCATTTTAGTATGTCCCCTACTCTGCATTCAAGTATGTCATGATATTCACGACGAATTTTTTATGGAGACGTCCAAGCCATTTGTTTAGATTATGCCGCAATTATTAAATTATGTAGTGCCTCCATTCATAGCAGTAGTTTAATGTGTATTTAGGTTTAAACTTAAAGTTTAAACTTCCATTTTTTAAATTTTCGTTTAACACTAGTATACAGTAGCGTAGTTTTGGTTTAAGTATTGTGTTTTATTTAAATTAGTTAAATTGTAGTGTAGTTTTGCTTTATTTACCTATTTAGTGTAGGTTGGTGTGACTATAATTGGGCAAGTATCTCTGAATTATTAAAATGAGTTGGTGTCATTGTCAAAATCATTTTTCCATCCTTACTTATTTTTATTATTAAATTTAATTTTTCCAAACTCTGTGGTTTAAATTAAATGGTTTTCTTTAATGATGTATGTGAGTTATATTTATGTGTTTTTATTTATATATTTTAATTTTGTATCTTAGATTTTGTTTTTACTGATTATTTAGTTTAGGTTCTATATATTTTCTTTATTCAATTAGACTCTAATACCTATAATATATTTTAAATATTTTTTTGGTGTATTTAATTGTTTTTTTTTTTTTTGTTGATAATATATATTTTAATTTAGTTTTAGATAATTTCTTTATTAAAATGGTTTAGTTTATTTTATTTTTTTAATAATTTTAAGCTTTAAATAATTAATATGTTATTAAGTTTTATAAAATGGTATATTTTATAATTAAAATAATATATTGAAAAAATATTTGAATTTATATAATATACATTGATTTTTTTTAATTAAAATTTATATTATAAAATCATACGATAATGTAAATGTTTTCAAAGATGAATTTTGAATGTGTTTGATTAATGTCTCAACTACATCATGTATGTATAAATTCTTAGAGTAGGTTAGTTTAGGTTAGCCTAAAGTAGCCTAGGTTCGGCTAGTAGGCTAGAGTAGAGTAGACTAGCCTAGGGTAGTGTAGACTATCCTAGGCTAAGGTAGACTAGTCTAGGCTAGGACAGGATAGAGTAGGCTAAGGTAGGCTAGGCGAGGGTAGGCTATAATAGGTTGGGCTAGGCTAAAGTAGGCTAGGATACACTAAAATAGGTTAGTAGGCTAGGGTAGCTTAAGCTACGGTAGACTATAGTAGACTAGGCTTAGAGTAGGTTAGGCTAGGCTAAGCTAGAGTAGGTTACGTTAGTCTAGGATATGATATAATAGGCTAAGGTAGGCTAGATTAGAGTAGCCTTGAGTACAGTGGGATAGGCTAACCTAGGATAGAATAGGCTAGAGTAGGCTATTCTAGGCTAGACTAGGCTAGGATAAAGTAGACTAGTAGGCTACAGTAGACTAGGCTAGAGAAAGCTAAACTAGAGTAGGCTAGGCAAGTATAAGATAGAATAGGCTAAGGTAGGGTAGGCCAGGCTTGGCTGGAGTATGCTACACAAGGCTAGGCTAGAGTAGGTTAAGATATAATAGTCTAGTCAAGAGTAAGCTAGGGAAATTAGGCTAAGAAAGGCTAAAGTAGGATAAAGTAGGCTAGGCTAGGCTAGAGTAAGCTAGGATAGAAGAGGCTATGCTATGCTAAAGTAGGATAGAGTAGGCTAGGGTAAGCTAGAGCTAGGCGCAGGGTATATGAGGATAGGATACCCATTTCCACCAAATGTGAGCTCCCATGATGATATTACTTTCCTCCGGGTCCCTCAAACCCAATCCTCCCGAGTGTTTGGGTGAGAAAAATTCACACCATTTAAATAAGGCCCATTTCCTTTTGTCTTTGTTGCCACCCCATATAAAGGTGCGCTAAAAATTACAAATGGATTTCAGAACCCATTTTGGAGTAGCTAGCACTGAGAAGAGGTAAAGTGGCATGGACTATAGGATAGACTTGATTAGCACAAGACGGTCGGCGATGTTGAGAGTGCAGTGGGTCCAATAGGATAATATTGCTTTGTGCTTGTTCAGGAGGTCCTTCCAAGAAGTATGCTTGATACCTTAGCCAATGAGCGAGGCTTCAACGTATTTTGAAGGGAGAGAGGAAATGGAGAAACCAATGATCCGTGCAATGTTGCATTGAGTGACAATAGAGGTATTGAAGAAAAAGTGCTGCGATTTTTCGACATTGATAGTAGTTTCATAAGCTTCGGAGAAGAAATCAAGTAGAGATTTAAAGGAGTTGGATTCCTGGACAGGAGGATGGCCTAAAAGCATGTTGTCATCTATAAATTGTTGATGGGAGAGGGGAGGGTTATTGTGAATGGAGATTCCTATTAGATATTGAGAGTTGATGGCATGATGGACTAAATGTCCCAGTCCTTCTGCCACGAGGACAAACAAGAAGGGTGAGAGAGGATCACCCTCACCGATACCTCTTGAGGGAGAGAAGGTGTGAGAGGTAAAACCGTTAACAAGAATGGAGAAAAAAGGAGAGGAGAGCATGCTCATGATCCATATAAGGGAGTGAAGCCAAAGGGCAAGGGCACATGTTGGATGTAAGTCCAACTGAGTTTATCAAATTCTTTTGAGAGATTGATTTTGAAAAGAATACCTCGCTTTTTCTGCACTTTCATAGAGTGGATGACTTCATGTGTTAGGATAATACCATCCAGAATTTGTTGTCCTTCCACATATCTCGTTTTCTCAGGTGATATGATCAGTGGGAGGAGAGGTTTGAGCATGTTGGCTATTACTTTTGAGATGAGCTTGTAAATGACATTGCAAAGGGCTATGGGGTGATACTTACCTGGAGTAGCAACTTGTTCCTCTTTTGGGATCAAGGTGAGGAAGGTGGCATTGAGGGTTGGTAGAACCCAGTTCATGATTCTAGATTCTTCAACAAGGTCTCAAACCTCCTTCTTGATCACATCCCAAAAGAAATGAAAGAAGTTGGAGGTAAAGCCATCAAGACCTCTAGCTTTCCCATCTTTAAGATGTGAAATAGCTTGTTCAACTTCCTGCACCATGGTGGGTCGTAGAAACATTTTATTTTGATCCTCTGTGATGATCCTTGGAATATGCTGGGTGATGCTGTTAATGGCAGACTACCGATATACATTGGGTTCTTTGGGAGTGACCTTGAAAAATTCCAACAACTCTTGTTCAATATCATTATGTGCTTCAAGCCGGTCCACATGTTCATTCTTGGGAATTGAGATGTGATTGTGCATTCTGTGTTCGAGGTTGAGTGATGCAAAAAAATTGTATTCCCCCCCTTGAGCCATCAAATCCTTGATTTTTGTTTCAAGAGAATTTCCTCCTGTTACCTACGATCTTCAAATTTTCCCATTAGATCTATCTCATGGTCCACAAGAGTATTTTTGTGACCTTCCAGAATGATATTTTTCTAGAGACAAGCCGTTTCATCTTCCAACTCTACTTTATTTTTGAATATGTTTCCAAAGGATGATTGATTCCATTGCTTGAGCTTAGATTTGAGGATTTTGATTTTTTGTTGGAATTGGAACATTTTGGAGACCATATTTGGGGTAATGTTGCACCACCAATTGGTAACCAAATCCTTGAAGCCAGGATGTGTTAACCAGAATTGTTCAAAGCGGAAGGGCTTGTTGCTTGCTGTGCCAAGGCGGGACCATTGCAGTTGGATAGGCCAATGATCATACACCAAAGCGAGCAGAATGGTGGAGGATAAATCACCAACCAGATGGATAGAGTTGTCTGAAATGAGCAATCTGTCAAGGCGCAAGGCTATCTAGTGGTATCCTCATTAACGATTGTTCTAAGTGTGAATTCCATTAGAAGTTTGGAGATCGATGAGCTGGTTGATCTGAATGAAATCCTTAAATCCATGGTTGTCTGCTTCAATATTCCAGCATCCTCCTCTTTTTTCCTCCAAGATGGTGATCATATTGAAATCTCCGCCCAAAACACAAATAGGGTGGGTTCTATCAGAGTTAATTTTCTCAATGGAGTCAAGGAGATCAATTTTTTGAGCTATTGGTTGGGGAAAATATACATTAGTGAGATGGTGATGAATGTTGGTGCCTATGAGATGGAATGAGGCCTGAATGAAATTGTGAGAGGCATGAAGTTTGATCAGAGTGATTTGGAGAGGGTTCTAGGAAATAGCTAGGCTCGCTGAGGCACCAAGTACGTCTACAGCTGTAGTAAGGCAGCCATTCCATAACCTTGATAAAATGGTATTCAAGGTGGTGCTAGAACATTTGGCTTCTTTCATAAAGAAGGCGGTGGTGTTTTCTTGGGAAATTCTTGTCTTGATCAGACTGTGCTTGGAGGGGTTGTTGAGCCCCCTGATATTCCAAGAGATGAGTTTCATTAAGAACTATGAGGATTGGTATTGTAGAACCTGGTTATATTTGGATATCCTCCCAATTCACGGAGCTAGCCTCCAAGCATGATGAGGCGTTGCACATAAGTGTGCCTCCCTATTTTTCTAGATTCTTTCATGATTTTTTTTGTATCTAGCAAGGTACCTCCTTGGATGGCAATAGTTGGTAATTGTTGAGCTCTAGAGAGAACTTCCTCTAGACATTGGATCTGCTAAGTGGGAATCACGTGAAATTCTCTACTTTTGTATGTTGCTTCTAGGTCGAGGATGTAAATATCACCAAAATCAATGATCTCTGGCTCTTCATCCATGGTAGAGGGTTGCTCTATCTCTGATTTTTTCCCTTTGTTGGCCCAATTTTCATGCAAGGTTTGAGCCTGATGTGGTTGAAGAGGAGAGCTAGCAAATGGCTGGCTCAGAGAAGACTGGGGATTACTAGCATCTAGAGGGGAATTAGCTGGATTCAAGGGAAGCTCAGGAGGGGATGAGGTAGGGGCTTTCTAGGAGGGTTGATTGTCTAAAACGCAAAGCTATTTATGGTGGAAGGATGTGAGGCCTTAGGGAAAGATGTGGGTTTTCTTGCATGTCGTCTGCGGCTAGTGATATTTGTGAAACCATCCAGATCTTGGTTGTCCAAGCCCGAGTTGGGTTTCTGGCTATGATTGAGGGGAAAATCTCTATAGAGATGGCCATTCTCGTGACATTCGCGACATCGAAAAGTCACATGTTCATAGTCAATTGATTGAAGTCGTTCAAAATCATCATGGAATAGAATTACAGAGTCATGGAGGGCATTGGATAAGTAAATGTAAATAGAGATCATGGCATAGGTAGTGTATCAGTTGATCTCAGTTTCTTCTATTATTTTTATGAATTCTCCCAGATGGTTTCCAATGTCTTTTATAAAGAGATCATCCCAGTAGTCTTGAGGGAGGGCGTACAATCTGATCCAAACCAGTGCCTAGTTGAAGTCCTCTTCATCAAGATTGAATATTTCCACCCAGTTTCTAAGGAAAATTCCTTCTAAGTTGAAGAAGTAGGGTTTCCTGTCCATGATTTGATTCTTCTCCTCTAGGCATGTGAAGATGATGTTGAAAAAAAACTTGCAAGCCTTCTTGGAGAGATTTTTTCCCTTTTGGCTTCCACTTTGAATTGATCCATCCCAGAAGGGCTTTCTCAATGAGCCAGAAGCCAATGAGCTTACCGATGAGTGTGCGGGCCTTCATGTATTTGATTCTACCATTGATTCATTATGCTGGAAGGTATATCTTGGATCTTTTTGCCACTTCAGGAATGCATGTTGACGAAGATGATTTCCTCTAAGTTGTTTTGTCTATTTGTGAGTTTGTTAGGGGGTCCGGCATCCCTGTGGGGTTGGCTTTCAGGTATGGACCGTTATGAGTGGAAATGTTAGATCCCACTATCTCATTGTTTGTAGGTGAGTGAGAAGGGGGGGAAGCCTCTATCCTCCCATCGAGGGCCTCCATGTTGGACAACCCCTTCGAGGCGAAGATGCGAGGGGTGCCGCAGTGGAATAGGGTGGAAAAGCCATGGACTACCTCTAGCCCTGGGTCAACTGTAAACCCTAAGTGACCATTTGTAGCAGCTTCCGCAACCAACCCTCATGAAATAATAAGTATAGTTATTTACAATAAAAATATTGAATTAAAAATTGCTTATATTTAATGCAATAATGTGCAAAACATAAATCAAAACAAATATTTGAGAGAATGTTTATACAAAATTGTCATACATATGAAAAAGATAATGAACATAATCCAACCCTCAAAATATTAATTATAGTTATTTACAATAAAAATATTTCATTAAAAATTTCTTATATTTAATGCAATAATGTGCAAAACATAAATCCAAACAAATATTTAAGAGAATTTTTATATAAATTGGTCATACATATGAAAAAGATAATAAACATAATCCATTATTTTTTATATCAGTTTTGAATTATATCAAATAATCCATATATCATAAAATACAAAATTTAAACTATTTTTAATTATCCAAAATTATGGAACTAAATAAAAAAAAATATCTGTTTACTTTATTATATTTTCAAATAATAGTTTTTATAAATTATAAATTTGAGTTTATCTTAATTTAAATAGAAGTAAAGATATATAAATCTCACTAACTTATTTTTAATTTTAATCAAATTTAAAAAACAAAGATAAAAAATCATTAGAATATCTTATATCCTAACTTACAACGCATTAGATTCTTAGTAAATTCTTAAAGAATCAATGCAAAATTAAATTTTACTTATATACATAAACTATTTAACAATAATAATATTTAACCCTAAAGAAACAAGATGTGAACCAAAACACAACTTTTATTACAAAGAACATTAGAACCCAAAGCAGAACTTACATTACAACCATAACATAGTTGACATATCGAACCACTGAAATGAACATCCATTTATATCTCCTTTTCTTACCCTCAAAATAATATAAATACATAAATAGAAGCAACTATATTACCTTTCCGTTTATCAAATTTAATCCAATCCATTCTAATGAAATGAAAAAAACGCAATATCATCCACATGCCGTCAGAATGATCCTGGACTAATCGGGATAGAATAATTTAGGACACTTATATATAAAAAAGAACACTAGCCAGGCAATGGATAAAGAGAAACAAAGAAGAAAACATTATTCTATCTTGATTTTCTTAGGTAATGGAAACAAAAATAATCCGTAGAAGAAAACATTATTCTAGCTCGACAACTAAAAATGTATTCAAAGCTAAGAGAAAAATGTGCAAGCAAAGGAAGTCAGATGTATGACTACTAATCGAAACCTTGATTCTTTATTCTGAACCTCACTGTGATGGAAGCTCGTTAAGGAAAAAAAAAACGGAATAATAGAAAACCAGAAAAAAAAAACAAGAAAATGAGAAAATCATATTATGAAAAAAATGAAGAAAACAAAACCATTAATATGATAAATAAACTATTGAAATGTTAAAGTCACCTGCCGTGTCTTGGGTAGGAAGAACAAAGAACAAAGTACAAGGCAGCAGTAACAGAGATTCAATGCGCAGCACTCTGTATTGAAGAAGCATGGAGAAATCCGTAAGGAAGAATTAATTCTTGATGGGCCGCAGCCACAACAGCAGATGGAATTAACTCAGTGATGGACAGAGCCGTTCTTGCAATGGAAGGACGAAGATTTTCGTAGATCTTTTCTACGGAGGAGCAGACTAAATTAAAAACAGTCGTTTCGGGCTTTAAAGTCCTTCAACAACCAAAATGAATGAAAATTGTTTAAACAGGCAGAAGTCCTTTTATTTTTGAATTGGCGGGACAAGTGGTCCCCACCATTTATATGCCAATCGGAATTGGAAACTTATGTTGGAGCAGTGTCTTGTTGATATGGGAGAGTTCCGCAAAGCGGAACGTTTAATACAAACAAAACATATACATAAATCACCCCACAGCAGCGGAGGTCCGTGGGTCCACAAGACCACGTGGCGGTATCTTATTTCAATCGCAACAGCGTAATCGCTTGGTTTCAATTGGCGGGATTTTATTTTGTGCCCCGATCAGGGCGGATCCGATCGAAATCGAAAGATTGAATGGAACACAAACTTTGTTGTCAAGCCATCTCTCGATTGTCGATTGTCGATTGTCCAATCGCAAGCAGAAGATCGATTGCCATGTTTCCAATCGAAATCGAAAGATTGAATGGATCACAAGTTTTGTTGACATCACAAATTGGCCGATTGTCGATTGCCGACTGTGTAGTGGTTCCCATTCGTACGTCTGGCATTTCATATTTTTATAGTTTCGCAAAGGTTTTTCCTTTGTATTTGATTTCATTTCTTTGATTTAAGTTTTAACATAGTTTTTATTGTAATGTTTAATATATGCGCGGCATATAAAAAGGAAAAGGCCCGAGAGCCAAAGGCAATGAAATGGTATTGTATTTGTGAACCGCTGTGTGAGCCCGCAGGCAAGAAGAAAACACAGTAAGACCATTACAACACTGTTTTGTGCGTCTGTTGAGAGACAGAGAGGGGAGTTTATATTCTCTTGAAGATCTGTGCACTGCGTCTGTAGCAGTCACCTTTGTTGTTATCCCTCTCTTTAGAGGAAGAATCTGTATCAGTTTTTGAAAGGAATAGAAATTTGTTTTAAAGTCCTGAAAACTCTATCTCCTGTCAAGTTCTTTTTATTTCTCCGTGTCTACAAGGAGAGCTTATTCTCTCCACTTGGAATTCTCAAAATTCCAACATGGTATCAACGCTAATCTAGGCTCTTTGAAGATTTCAAAGAAGCTGAAGAAGAAGACCTGTTTCAGCGTTTCTCTCCAGCAGCGTGAAAAGCTCAACAGTAGTCAAGGTCAGGTATTTCTCAAAGATAATAGTGTTGTTGCTTTGTATTTAAAAGGAGTTTGTTCTTTCAAGAAGGAAAGACAGTTTGTTTAAAGTCTGAGCTCAGTTTAAGAAGCAATGGCTGGACCAAGCAATGGTATGAATCTTGGAGGTGTTCAGCTTCCACAGTTTAATGGAAGGAACTATGATTATTGGGCCATTACCATGAGAGCTCTGTTTGTCACACAAGACTTGTGGGAACTAGTAGAAGATGGTTTCACAGAACCAGCTGATGAGCAGGCGTTTAGTGCCTTAACTCAAGCAGAGAAAGATGTATTGAAGAATAATAGGAAGAAGAATGCCAAAGCTCTCTTCTGTTTGTATCAAGCTGTAAATGAGAGTGTGTTTCCAAGGATAGCAGCAGCTAAGAAATCCAAGGAGGCATGGGAAACTCTGAAAGTAGCCTATCAAGGTATGGAGAAAGTTAAAACAGCAAAACTTCAATTGCTGAGAAGAGATTTTGAAACTCTTTGCATGAAAGAGTCAGACAGTGTTGACACATTTTTCACACATGTGATTGGGATTGTAAATCAGATAAGATCCCATGGAGAAACTCTTGAAGACAGAAGGATTGTGGAGAAACTTTTGATATGCTTACCCTCAAAGTTTGATGTTATTGTAACCACCATAGAAGAGACCAAAGATCTCTCACAGTTCACAGTGGATGAACTTCATGCCTCACTGATAACTCATGAACAAAGATTGAGCAGAGATGAACACTCATCTCTTGAGCACGCCTTCAAGACCCAGATGCCTTCAGGAAGAGGAAGAGGTCAAAGAAAAGGAAGAGGAAGAGGCAGAATTCAGAATAGAGGCGGAAGGGACAGCTCTTCACATTCACATGGAAGGAGCAACAGTGAAAGCCAGAGCCATGGCCAATGCAACAGCCAGCAAGGTGAACATCAACACCAACATGCTCATGGACAAAGGTATGACAAATCCAATGTCCAGTGTCATTATTGCAAGAAATATGGGCACTATGCCAATGAATGTAGAAAGAAGCAAAATGACATGAAGAATAGGCAGAATGCTAATGTAGCAAAAGAGGAAAAGAACCCAAGTAATGTGTTGTTAGCTTGCAATGTAGCACAAGATAAAGTTGATGATGTTTGGTTCTTAGATTCTGGATGTAGTAATCACATGACTGGCAACAGAGCAATGTTTGCCAATCTTGATGAAGAAGTCAAATCTGAAGTGACCACAGGGACTGATACTAAAATCTCTGTCAAAGGGAAAGGCAGAGTAAGCATTCGAGCAAGGAATGGGGAGCAAAAATTTGTTCCTGATGTGTATTATGTTCCAGGTCTGAAATGTAATCTTTTGAGCATTGGGCAGCTCATAAACAAAGGTTACAATGTTATATTCAAAGATGATGTGTGCACCATAAAAGATATTCCTCTAAGTAAGAAGATTATTGCTGAAATACAAATGACCAGCAATAGAATGTTTCCGCTCAAGCTCAACATTGACTTGAAGCAAAAAGGAAAGAATGTAGTAGCTGTAACTCAAGAGACCTTCCAGAAGGAAGAGAAAGATGAAAACTGGTTATGGCATCTGAGATTTGGACATCTCAATTTCGGAGGATTAAATTTGCTGCACAAAAAAGGAATGGTAAGAGGTTTACCACTAATTGAAAAGCCTGACAGGCTATGTGAAGGCTGCATCTTGGGAAAGCAACACAGAGAAAATTTTTCTTCAGCGAAAAGCATAAGGGCGAAAGCACCTTTGGAGATAATCCACTCAGATTTATGTGGGCCGATGCAAACAGCATCTGTTTCGGGCAGCAATTACATGCTGAATTTCATTGATGACTTCACACGAAAAGTGTGGGTTTATTTCTTAAAATATAAGAGTGAAGTCTTTCAGAAATTTCGACAATTTAAAGCTCTTGTAGAAAAACAGAGCGGACTTCACATTAAAGTCCTCAGAACTGACAGAGGAGGAGAATACATATCAAAGGAATTTCTGCGTTTTTGCAGAGAGAACGACATACACAAGCAGTTTACCGCCAGGTACACGTCGCAACAGAATGGAGTGGCTGAAAGAAAGAATCGAACCATAATGGAGATGGTGAGAAGTATGCTAAAGGCAAAGCACTTGCCGAATGAGTATTGGGAAGAAGCAGCAAACTGTGCTATATATATTTTGAATAGATGCCCCACAAAAGCAGTGATGAACAAAGTTCTAGAAGAAGCGTGGAGTGGCAGAAAACAGGGAGTCACCCACATGAGAGTTTTTGGATGTGTGGCATATGCACACATTCCAGACAAATTGAGAAAGAAGTTGGATAGTAAAGGGGAGAAGTGCATTTTCCTTGGATACTGTGAATATTCCAAAGGATACAGACTGTATAACCCATCCACAAAGAAGTTTGTAATTAGCAGAGATGTGCAATTCATCGAAGAAGAAGCGTGGGAAGGAAGCATTGAGAAAACAGTCAATGTCAAAAACTTTTTATCTCATGATGAAGATGATGTATATGTGGTTGAGATTAATAACCCATCCATTGCACAACCTCCAGCAGCGCAAGGCCAGCAAGGGACGCCTCAAGCGGCAGTAAGAACACCCTTGAGAAGAAGTGGCAGTGGTTCACCGAGTACACCACAAGGAGCAGAATCGAGTGCTTCATCAAGCACGGCTACACCAAGTGAAAGAGGAACAAGATTAAAAAGCCTTAGAGAAATCTATGAGCAAGGAGAAGCAAACGAAGGTATGAATTCCTTATTTGCTTTGTATTGTCAAGTTGATGATCCTATTCATTTTGAAGATGCTATTAAAGATAGAAAATGGATAGAAGCTATGGATGAAGAAATTAAAGCCATAGAGAAGAATAGAACATGGGAATTGGTTAATCTACCAGAAGGTAAAGAAGTCATTGGAGTTAAATGGGTATACAAGACCAAAAGCAATGCTGAAGGAAAAATAGAAAGACACAAGGCCAGACTTGTTGTCAAAGGATATAAGCAAAAGCAAGGGATTGATTATGAAGAAACTTTTGCACCAGTTGCAAGAATGGAGACGGTAAGAGCAGTGTTGTCCATAGCAGCACAAAATAAATGGAAAGTATATCAAATGGATGTAAAATCTACATTTTTAAATGGAGTTTTAATGGAAGAGGTATATGTGGAACAACCTCTTGGATATGAGAAGAAAGGCCAAGAGCATAAGGTCTGTAGATTGAAGAAAGCTCTTTATGGGCTGAAACAAGCACCAAGAGCATGGTACAACATAATAGATTCTTATCTATTGGAGAATGGATTTGAAAAGTGTGAGGGAGAACCCACCCTCTACATCAAAGAAAAGGATGGTAAGTTATTAATTTTTGTTTTATATGTTGATGATTTAATTTTTACAGGTAATGATGATTACCTTGTTGAAAATTTTAAAACAGTCATGAAAGATGAATTTGAAATGACTGACATGGGTTTGTTAAGATACTTCTTGGGAATAGAAGTGGAGCAAGGTGAGAAAGGAATTTTTATTTCTCAAGCAAAGTATGTGAATCAAGTTTTAGAAAGATTCAACATGCAGGAGTGCAAAGCTGCAATTACTCCCACGGTAATGGGATTGAAATTAAGTAAGAATGACAGCAGCAAGGATTTCGATCCAAGTTTGTATAAAAGCATAGTTGGCAGCCTCATGTATTTGACTGCAACTAGGCCGGATATTATGCATGCTGTTAGTTTAATTTCCAGATTTATGGAGAAGCCAAAAGAAGCACATTGGCAAGCAACAAAGAGAATTCTGAGGTATGTGAAAGGAACAAAAGGATTTGGTATTTTGTATACAGCTTCAGAAAATTCAGAATTAGTTGGATACACTGACAGTGATTGGGCTGGAAGTGTAGATGATCGGAAGAGCACTTCCGGTTATGTTTTTCATATGGGTTCAGGAGCCATTTCATGGGCTTCCAAGAAACAGCCTATTGTAGCATTGTCTACAGCAGAAGCAGAATATCTGGCAGCTACAGCAGTAGCGTGTCAAGCAATTTGGATGAGAAGGATGCTGAGAAGTATATGTCAAGAACAAGTAAAAGGGACAGTGATTTATTGTGACAATAGCTCAGCTATTGCATTGTCAAAGAATTCTGTGTTTCATAAAAGAACAAAGCACATAGACACAAAGTATCATTATATCAGAGAATTGGTGAATAATGGTGAAGTTGTTTTACAGCATTGTAAAACAGAGGAACAATATGCAGATATTTTAACTAAACCATTGGGACAAAAGACATTTGAATTTCTAAGAAAATGCCTGGGTATGATGAATAACCCAGCAGCTGACTTTAAGGGGGAGTGTTGAAAATATTAAAGTCACCTGCCAGCCTTGGGCAGTGACAAGAAGAAACAAGTACAAAGGCAGCAGCAGCAGCAGAAACAGAGATTGAGTGCGCAGCACTCTGTATTGAAGAATGCTTGTGAATCCGTAAGGATGAATTTAATTCTTGATGGGCCGCAGCCACAACAGCAGAGAAGAAATTTAATTTGGAGATGGACAAATCCGTCTTGCAGCAGAATGAAGATTTTCGTAGATCTTTTCTATGGAGGAGCAGACTAAATTAAAAACAGTCGTTTCGGGCTTTAAAGTCCTTCAACAACCAGAATGAAGAAAAACAGGCGGAAGTCCTTTTTTTTATTTTTGTTTTTGAATTGGCGGACAAATGGTCATCACCATTTCTATGCCAATCGGAATCGAAAAATTAAGTTGGAGCAGTGTCTTGTTGATATGGGAGAGTTCCGCAGGCGGAACGTTTTAATACAAACAAAACATATGCATAAATCACCCTTAATAAAGAATGAGTCTGGTCCACAAGACCACGTGGCGGTATCTTATTGCAATCGCAACAGCGTAATCGCTTGGTTTCAATCGGCGGGATTTTATTGTGTGTCCCGATCAGGGCGGATCCGATCGAAATCGAAAGATTGAATGGAACACAAACTTTGTTGTCAAGCCATCTCCCGATTGTCGATTGTCGATTGTCTAATCGCAAGCAGAAGATCGATTGCCATGTTTCCAATCGCAATCGAAAGATTGAATGGATCACAAGTTTTGTTGACATCACAAATTGGCTGATTGTCGATTGCCGACTGCGTAGTGGTCCCCACTCGTACGTCTGGCATTTCATATTTTTATAGTTTCGCAAAGGTTTTTCCTTTGTATTTGATTTCATTTCTTTGATTTAAGTTTTAACATAGTTTTTATTGTAATGTTTAATATATGCGCAACATATAAAAAGGAAAAGGCCCGAGAGCCAAAGGCAATGAAATGGTATTGTATTTGTGAACCGATGTGTGAGCCCACAGGCAAGACGAAAACAGAGTAAGACCATTACAACACTGTTTTGTGCGTCTGTTGAGAGACAGAGAGGGGAGTTTATATTCTCTTGAAGATATGTGCACTACGTCTGTAGCAGTCACCTTTGTTGTTATCCCTCTCTTTAGAGGAAGAATCTGTATCAGTTTTTGAAAGGAATAGAAATTTGTTTTAAAGTCCTGAAAACTCTGTCTCCTGTCAAGTTATTTTTATTTTTCTGTGTCTACAAGGAGAGCTTATTCTCTCCACTTGGAATTCTCAAAATTCCAACATAAACAAGGGTGCTGCAAGGCAGTTAGTCCCTGCCTTGAGCCTGAGGAGCCACGGGGCAAACACATTCAGAAATCAGAGCCTGAGCGAGGAAGCAAACACATTCAAAAACCTCAATAACAATAGCTTGGCGTCTGACTTTGAGTTTGTCTCCCAGTTCCGACAGAATTTTGAATTGAACGGATATATGTTGCGTTGCTTGGTTGAAGGCAACATGAAATCAGACAATTGTGCACTGAGGTAAACCCAATTAAATAGATATACAATAAATATTGCATCGTATATTCCTTATCACTCGTCAAGGCACACACATTCACAAATCTCAGTAACAATAGCTTGGCTTCTGACTGTGAGCTTCTCTCCGAGTTCCAGCAGAATGTTGAACTGAACGTTGAACTGAACGGATAGATGTTGCATTCCTTTGTTGAACGCGGCACGAAATCCGACAATTGTGCACCAAGGTGAACTCAATTAAATAGATATACAATAAATATTGCATCGTATATTTCTTATCACTGGTCAGGCAGGGCACACATTCAGAAATCTAGCCAGGAGACCAAACCATTCAGAAATCTCAATAACAATAGCTTGGCTTCTGACTGTGAGCTTGTCTCCCAGTTCCAGCAGAATGTTGAACTGAAAAGATAGATGTTGCGTTCCTTTGTTGAAGGCAGCAGGAAATCCGGCAATTATGCACCGAGGTGAACCCAATTAAATAAATATACAATAAATATTGCATCTTATACTTCTTATCACTGGTCAGGCAAGGCATGAGATTTTGAGATTGTGAATTCAAACTGGCCGGTTCTTTAGTCGACTCAGATTTTGGAGTACCCGCGGAAGCCCATATTTTGACACGGTTGATTGCTTTAGCAGCATGCAATTTGCGCAAATAAACGACTAAATTAGTCACAAAATTTTAGGTTATGGAAATAATATTAATCAGCTTTTCAGGGTTTTGGGATTTATCTCTTGCTCCCAGTCACAGCGATATGTGATGATTGCTAAAACAAGAGTTTGAACCGATGTCCCACTTATCATTCCAGCCCATATCCCCTGCAAAAGCCCAATGAAATATTTATTGGTCTTTTGAATCTTATTTTCATATATGTATGTATGTTTCAGTGGTCACGCCACTTACCATGACTCCAAAATTAAACAAATGAAAGTTTGATAAATCCCCAGTTGAACCGAGAATGTACAAGGTGGTTTACTGCAGTTCTGGTGGAAATCCATTAATATGAGGACTAAAATGTGATCTACATGGACACCAGCATGTACACTATGGCAGCGAGAAAGGCGAGCAGTGTCGTCACCTCAACTCCATTAATATTCATGCTATAAGAAAAACAGGGAACAATATTAGAACAAACTTGGTAATCTTATTTAAAATTCTAATTACGATACTGAAGCGGACAAAAACTCATTCAAATTTTAAAAATAAAATGCAATTTAGAAACTTTTATATGCTTTTTATTAGTATTACATTGATGTTTGTCAACGTAATTTCACCATAAATTGGGACTGATATGCCGCTGAAACGACATCAATTTTATCTGGCAAGCTACGATTCCACCTTTGCATCGTTCTTTTGGACCATGAGCAAAGAAGCAAATCATAACAGAAAAGGCAGTAATATGAATAATTTATTTGCATTCTAGTGGCACGAGATCTAAGGAAATTGATAGAACAAATTTTCACCAAAATCGAGATGTGGCACTCAATAATTGAATTGTAAATTCATAGATGAATTAAATAGAATGCAGTTGAATGAACAAAGTCCGGGATGTATTCATTTTGTTCTAAAATATCGGGAGATGTGGCACTCAGTAATTGAACGAGTAGTCTTTAGTGCTATTTTTTGAAGGCTTTTATGGTGGTTTTTTTAGGTGTAATTTCTTTAAAATCTTGCAGGAATTTATTGAAAAGAGAAGTTTGATTAGTAATCTTGCACAATCGAAGTGCCTTAGAAGTTTCTGAGAGTGCTGAATCCATATATAGAGTCAAAAAAACCAGTTTAAATAACAAAAACTAAGATTTTACCTCAATTTTTTTCACCTGATTCCGACATCTGAAACTCCAAAAAGTCGCACTAAAGACAACTCCATAATTAAATTGTAAATTCATAAATTAACTAAATAGAATGTTGAATGAAGAAAGTCCAGGATGTATTCATTTTGTTCTAAAATATCGGGAGAGCAGGAGGGAAAAGAGGATTCTTGAAGCATTATGAAAAAAATAAAACTCTTCGTTCACTTAGGGGTGTTCCGGATCCACTCTACCAGGGGTATTCTTTGCGGAATTTGTTTTTGAATTTGCATTATTGTAATGTACATCAGCTTTATTGCAGAGGGACGAAGTATTTAACTCTGAAAATAAAATCGTTGTGCACTATTGTAACCTAATTATACAATATTATATAATTAAAAATATAAAAATAAATAAAACAATACAAATTTGTGGGTCTTCACCCGGTGATTGCAGGCAATCCACGTTGAAGTACTACCGGAGTAAGCCATGGATTTTATTGAACAAGTGGTGTACTTAGCCCCAAGTTCCACGATTTCTTCCCACTCACCATTTTGTTTATGTGTGCTTGACAGCCAGCATTTTAACTAGATTTAGAAGCAGATATGAGAGCAGTTAAAGATGCATTTCCTCCCACGCACCATTTTTGTTTCTATGTTCTTGAAAGCAAGTGTCTTAACCATGTTTAGAAGCAGAGAGGAGAGCATTTAAAGATGCATTTCTCCGACACACACCAGATTTAGAAGCAGAGATGCATTTCTTCCCATGCACCATTTTTGTTTCTGTGTGCTTGAAAGCAAGCATCTTAACCAGATTTAGAGGTAGAGATGAGAGCAGTTAAAGATGAATTTCTTCCAGTGCACCATTTTTGTTTCTGTGTACTTGACAGCCAACATCTTAAGCAGATTTTCATAGCCCATGCAATGGCTTACATTCAGAACCTACAAAAGAAAATCAGGATCTTACATACGCAGATGGACAAAGCAACAACCATAGCCGATGCAATGGATTACATTATGGCTTACATTCAGAGCCTGAAAAAGAAAATCAAGTAGACAGAGAATTCCATGCTAATGTTTGGAGAGGTGATTGCAGGTGCCGTAGTGCAGGTAAGAGCTGTCCCTCCACAGAACTAGCATAGCACGATTTATGCACTCACCTCATGAATATCAATGGTATTATTGAATATGCAGCGTAGATATTTGGGTTGTTGAGTCCTTGTCTATTGTTAATCCCTTTGGAAAAAACAACAATATCCCCTTTTGTGGGCAAGCTATTGTATACCATATAATCCCATTTGATGGGGATCGAATGATCAAAGTAACCCAATTTTCCTGTGATGATCTCTGGTAAATCTGAGCTATAATTAGCTATGCCCACTAGGGAAAATGATGGTGCAGACCAGTGGGTAACCGGTGGAGGAGTCTGGCATATGACTGCAGCTCGTGATTGGGTAGAAGGTGTTGCAGACCAGTGGGTAGCTCGTGGTTGGGTAGAAGATGTTGGAGCCTAGCATCTGACTGCAGCTCGTGGTTGCGTAGAATATCCAAATTGAGTGCAGGGTTCCATATTGGAATAAAGAAACATTCCTTGACCATGTCTCCATCTTCACCCTGTATAATTTAACTGCAAAGCCAGAACAAAGCAACTATTAAAAGAAACTATTAGCTACAGAATCCATTCTGCTATTCAACTTTTTACAGACATCTATACATCAAGAATTTATGCCCAGAAAATGGGTCCCTACAACAACCTTGTAAAAATGAGGGTAATAACTTAATAAGTTTTTTCTGGCTGTGTAGATCAGCATATGCAGCTTAAGAAAGCCACCAAAATTCATATTTTACTTGTTTAGCATTCGACTGTATAGATCAGCCTTCAAGAAGATAGTAATTATATACCTTGGAAGATGAGATCTGAGACAGTTGAGCCTGCAATAAAGAAAACCAGAAAAATGAGGAGAAGAGGATGGAACCCAGAATTTCTTGCCAATTCTCACCAAAACAGATTTATTTGATGCCCAACAAGACGCAAAACCTAAAAAACTTCAAGCAACCAACAAATCCTCCCATTCGAGTGTTATAGTTTATAGCCCTAACATCCTAAGTCTTTAACTAGCATTGCTACTTTAGTAAATATGAGGATGGAAACATGTCCATAGGACTCACCGACCTCGGATATTACTTGACATTAAACCAATAATTGAACATAGTGGTAGGTGTTGTTCCTGAAGCTATAAACATGATATTTGTAGCCACCGAAAAAGTTCTTATGAACCTTTGCAGTTTAATAATTCTGAGCAAATATGGCGATCTCAAAGGAAGCAGAGATGACAACTGTTGGAGTGGAGATTAATGGAGGTAGAATCTTGAATAGAGAGGCAAATGATTCGTTCTATACAGACTCCGGTAGAGATTTCAAGATGCGTCATGGTGTCCATGTCAGTATAAATCATCTTCATGCTTTTTTTCTTTTTAACCATCCCGATATTTTTTCTTAGATTTTGTTTTGCATCTGCCAAGTTCGAGAACCAAAGGCGAGGCTCCACTCTACGTCTCTCCATGATGAAACCCAAGCATGGTATATATAAAAAAGGATATGCAGGACGTCTAAATGGAAACACGAGATGAACATGTTACAGTCACGAAAATTACCTTATATATATGACCTGAAATCGTTGATTGCAGGATTACAGTGCATTCGTTTTCTCCACAGTGCGAGACATTAGTAAAGAGCCTTGTGTTCAATTGATTGTAGGATTCTCGATTTCAAAGGGCCTTGTGTTCATTTGATTATAGAGTTGTTGCCGCAACACACCTCGCATGTGGTACCAGAACCTATTCTTCCTCAGAGACAGCATGGCCAAAAGAAATATGTAGGAGGGGAGGAGGTAGCAATATGTAGGAGGGGAGGAGGTAGCAGTTCAAGGGACAGAGACTGGCCAATTAACAAGCTAAGTTAAGCTAAGTTTCGGACGCCGCAACATGGGAATGGCGTAGGTGGCACAGATGGCAATAGTGCCATTTCCTCTGGACACCACAACAAATTCATAGTTCATACAATAAGGCAGTAGTGTACATACATGTTATCGATAAACATTTAATGCTAAGTAGTAATGCTAGCATTACTAGAAAGACTGATTTTATTCCAGAAACATTTATTTTTATTTCAGAAACATTCGAAGAAATAAGACTTTAAATCAAGACACAAGTATGAGATACCTTGAAAAGAGGCCAAATAAGACCTTCAAATTTATTATTGGACAGAAATATTTATGTACGTTTGTGATGGGATATTTAATAGGCGAAAAAAATGTAATAAAACATACACACAAGAACTTTGGTTTTATGCAATTAAGCTCTCTTAATTTCTGTATAAAATTTAATACAGAAGAACCAAACCGATTACTATAGTCCTTGCCGACCCTTTGGGCAGGGACTAATAAGAGAAATCAAGGTTACAAGAAGAGCTAACAAAGGTGATCACAGTTATAGCCATTTTTTGAATCCTTAATTCTCCAGTTTTATGATATCCATGAATGACACATGATTCCAAGCTATAGCCATTTATTGAATCGTTAATTCTCCGTTTCTATGATAACCATGAATGAGACACAGGGTTCCCTCTATAATAAAAGGACTAAAAAAACATAATAATGATCAATATATAATGCAAAACCATGGCAACGAAAAAAACATGGTTATTTAAAAGCAGATGTCTAGCCACTTTTTTGATAGTACTGAGCTGATAAAATGTGCATTTTAAATGTTTTTCTCATCACTATTTTGAACCAAATTATCAATCCATTCAATAAAAAGTATTACCATAAAAATGAAAGAGACCGAAAGGACATTAAATAGAATGTGGTCCACAATATATTATTGGGAACGTGATTACTACGACCCAACAGTCACCAAATCAAACACTATTTCCAATATTCATTGCCACGTGACATGAATGGTATTGAAAACATATTACGTTTTATTTTATTTACGTGTCTTTTTTACTTGAATGACATGGCATGGAAGAAATGATCTGCACTCATTAAAACTTCTACATTATCATTCTAAACAAAATAACGTGATTAAAAGGTGCAAGGTAGATTTCTAGAACTTTTATCATTTAAAAAATATATGTAATGATTAAAAACAACGAAGAATTTTTAATCACTATAAATTATCTCTAATTTCATATCAAGATTTTGTCATCTGTTTATCTCACAAAGGGCTCATCTCTTTGATCATACTCCCACGCATCAATCAAGAAAGTTACATGGCCATCCATCCATCATCAAACATAGCATAGCGTGTAGGTTTAATGAGATGATTCGATGAAAAAGCATTCAAACTGACCACGTCCATATTTCATTGATTTCAAATTCCAATTCATATAACATAAATTCCAATGCAACTATGAAGAGAAGACCTGAAAACCAGAACAAAAAAACAGATGCAAAAATATTTAAATTGTTGATTCGGACAAGTGTATATATAGATCGAAATTTTCTTCCCTGGAACGGATCAATGGAATCCTATCCACCAAAAAAAGATTAATCCGCTTTACAAATTCTTACCATTAAATGCGCATATCTTTATATAACTTTTCTTCTGTATACACAATCATATCATTCCTGTAAATACCGTTAACGACGAGACCAATTTCCCAGTTCTGCACGGTTGCACCAATAGGGAATCTTTGTGAAAAGGTTCTTCTAGAATAATGATAAATTTTGTCACACTTTTATCACTAAAGTTTAAATATTGTTATCCATCACTATCACAGCAAGGTAACGTTTAGTACATGGTTATCCATCACTATCACAGTAAAGCATCATTTAAAATACGATTATCCATCACTATCACTATTTCCAAAAATGACGGGACCAATTGCCCTCTCCTGCACGGTTGCACCGATAGGAAATCTCTATGAAACGGATTTTCAAGAACGAAGGCATATATCCGTTGAAATTTTTCGACCGATTGGGAATTTTTCTATGAAACGGTTGTTCAGGAAAGGAGGCATAAATTCATGGAAAGAAACAATATATATCCGTTGATAGATATATACTTGCTTAAAGAAACTATATATATAACTAGCAGTGGTCCCACAAGGTGCAAAGAGAGGTGGATAGGAGTATTGTCTTGAAGTATTAACTTGAAGTAATTGTAGGTTTTGACATGGAACAAGTCAATGATAATTTAATTTGTTATTTTAGTTATATTTGTAAAATGTTTAAAATGTATACTTTTAAGTTGAAAATTGTAGTTATATCCTTTTACATTGACTTGAAGCAAAGTCCTAAATTTCAAATATTTGGTTTTCCAATAACTCCCTATTTAATACAGATTTCCAACATCTTCATGAATCGAAATCATAGTGTACTCTTAAAGCATACATTAAGGGGTTCAAATTTAAATGATTTCTTACATTTGATATTTCATCATGGCAATCCTTTATGATCCGCAACAATATGATATACAAGCACTACAGGAAATGACATGAGTTGACAAACTATCATCCAACACTGTTATGGTTCTCAGCTTGTTAATCATATTTAAACTAAATGCTTCCGTCCAATTACTCAAAAACAAAGAGAATTGATATAATTGAGTTAATTTCCAAAGAAAATTATGACATGTTTTTATTTACAAGTTGTACCATACATAAACAAGAAGATCAACACATGGAGGGAGGTCCCAAGGCATAAAAACCCCAGTCGAAATATTTCCATTCAGTTCTCCACGAATATGTAACATAAAACAAAGGATACATTCTAATTATAATGATATTGCGGGAAAACATATAGCCTAACACATAGAGATGCATACAAGTCAAATAACGAACCAATATAGTTTGAGATCCAAAACTGATCTAAGATTTATGATCAGAATTCAGCAATAAGCAATAAAATTGTCCCTAGCAGTCCTGCAGTTGTTGTGCCTCAGAATTGGTCAATTAACGAACAATTTTGAAGCTCATATTAACACAAGTCAATTGATTGTCATCAACATCAATCAGCTTCATCTTGAGCTTATATAAGCCCTGAAATGATGCCCACAAACAAGAACTGTGAGACAGTGAAAAAAAATGAAGATGCAACTTTAAAACTGCCCAGCGATAGACTTATGAAAAAACATCATTCAACAAAGTTTGTATCATTTATAAAGTGAAAGCTGGAGTTGTAGAATGTTCCTCATTGCTTCTTTTTTAGAAAATTTGGGTGGTCAATATTTATCAATTTTTCACTTTACAACTCACTTTGGAGGTGGATGAGATGCAAGGTTCTGGAGATTGCACTGCTCCAAAGTTCCACAGAAATTGATGACACTTTTTCGAGACCTAGCAATTCTCGTTTGTTTTGCAATGGGTTTTCATGGAAGACATGTGATTTTTATTTAAATTTACAACAACTACTACAACTTCGGCTGCCAACAACTTCTACAATTTTGGCCCTGGCAACTTCTGCAATTTCGGTCTTTCAAAATCTTTTGTAACTATTTAAGATGTGTGTTACATGCATGTAATAAGTTATAACCCTCATTGGGAACCTCAACTTAGCCATGAAGCATGGAGAAATGGGCCACTGGCAAAGTCATAAATTTGAAGTCGGATAATGACTCTGCATATTTGCAGAGTATGAACCTCAACTTTTATGTACTTATCAGGTATAGTTGACCTTCACGGCATTTATAGTTTCTGTTGGTGAAAACTAATATCTCTTTTTAAATAGGTTGGCTATTCATACGACGAAGAAACTTTTGAGAAGATTTTTGGATGCATTTATTCTACATTTTGTTCTTCTGCACCATCCATTGTTTTCCAAGATTCAGTGCCTTTCTTGAGATGGGCCCGTAACAAGGGGTTTCTCGTGGGGATTGTAAGCAATTTTGAATATCGTTATCAAGATATTATTTTGCCTGCATTGGGTATGCATAAGATAATTTATTAGGATCAAATAATGGAATCCCTTTTGTTCAAGAAAAATAAAGTTGCAAGCTTAGTCTATGACAGTGTGGTATTTTGTTATCTTGTGGTGGCAGGGGTTAGAGTGGGACTTCGAGGTCTTCTCCGGTATTGAAGGTGTGGAAAAGCCTAATCCTAAAATTTATGAAATGGCCTTGCAGAAAGATGGAAACATTCCTGCAAATGAAATTTTGCACATTGAACAATGCTACCGATGAAATAGGTAACCGCATTGTTACCTACTTTTTTTTGGTAGCATAAAAAGCACCCGATTTTGAAAAGTGGTGATGCAGAATCACCTCTTTTTTTTTTAGCACATTTTTGACACTCTAATATTTTTATTTATGAAGTATGAATATTTGTTTTAAAATGTTAGTGATTTTCATGCTAATTTTGAAACGTATTGATGCAGCATCAACTTTTTTTTTTTAGAGCTGTGAATTTCATGCTAATTTTGAAACGTATTGATGCAGCATCAACCTTTTTTTTTTAGAGTGGTGATTTTCATGTTGGTAATAAAACACAAAACTTAGATAAAAATATATATATATAAAAACAATATAAAAAACCAATAAAAATGTAAAAAAAAAAAACAAAATTAACTCGTAAAAATAAAAAATTTAAACAAAAATAAATAAATAAATAAATAGATAAAACAAAAATATTTGAAAAGTATATCAAAAGAAATGACAAAATTTGAAAAAAAACATATAATTTAAAGAAAAAAAAAACAAAAATTAACAAAAATAAATAAAAATAAAAAAACATCAAAAACATTTTTTCCTAAGTTATTAAAAAAATCCATATAATTAAAAAAATAATTTAAATTACAAAATCAAAATTTAGATAAAAAAAAAATACAAAAAGGAAAAAATTAAATTTAAAAATTTAAATTAAAAAAATAATAACAATACGAAAACAAAAATACAAATTTTAAAATTAACCAAAAAAACAAATTAAAAAAAAAAAAAAACAAAATTTAAAATTGAAAAAGAAAATTAAAATAAAAGAATTATAATAAAAAAAATATCATTAAAAAACAAAAAAAATGAAAAAAACCACGTGCAAATAATTAAAAGACAAATATCCATAAATTTGCTTTTTTTTTAAATGGAACAATTTATAAATTTTAAAAATGAAAAATCAAATAAATTAAAAAATTAAAAATTAAAAAAAAAATCAAAATTTAATAAATTTAATGAATAAATTTTAAATTTTAAAAATTAATTAATCTAAAATATTAAATTAAAAAAAAAAAAAAAATTTAAAATAAAAGATTTGAATTAAAAAAATAATAATTTTAAATTTTTTGAATTTAAAAAATAAAAATAAAAATAAAAATCAAATTAAAAAAATATATATTAAAAAATATAAAAAATAAAAAAATAAAAGAATTTTTTTTATCGTGGTGGCACCTCCAGTCGGCCTCCGCCGCCACCTGGGCGGGAGGCCAATTCCGGGAATCACCCTCCCATGGTGGGAGGCTGATTCTCAGAATCGCCCTCCCGCGGCGGGAGGCCGATTCCGGGAATTGCCCTCCCGCAGCAGGAGGCCGATTTCGGGAATCACCCTTCCGCCGCGGAAGGCTAATTCCGGGAATTGCCCTCTCGCCGCGGGAGGCCGATTCCGGGAATCGCCCTCTCGCGGCGAGAGGCCAATTCTGGGAATCGCCCTCAGGCCGATTCCGGGAATCGCCCTCCTGCGGCGAGAGGCCGATTCCGGGAATCACTCTCAGGCCGATTCCGAGAATCGCCCTCCTGCCGATTCCAGGAATCGTCCTCCCGCAGTGGGAGGCCGATTCCAGGAATTGCCCTCCCGCCGCGGGAGGCCGATTTCGGGAATCGCCCTGAGGCCGATTCCGAGAATCGCCCTCCTGTGTCCTCAAGCCGATTCTGGGAATCGCCCTTCCGCCGCGGGAGGTCGATTTCGGGAATCGCACTGAGGCCAATTCTGGGAATCGCCCTCCCACCGCGAGAGAATGATTCCCGGAATCGGCCTCCCGCCTAGCGGCCGGCCTCCACCGTCACCTGGGCGAGAGGCCGATTGGCGGCGCCACCACAATCAAAAAATTATTTTTTATTTTTTATTTTTTTAATTTGATTTTTTTAATTTTTTTTTTTAATTCAAAAAATTTAATTTTTTTTTAATTTAATTTTTATATTTGAAATTTAATTTGTTTAAATTTTTTTCTCTTTTTTTTTAAATTTTTTTTAATTCATTTTTTTTGTTTTTAATTTTTTTTTTCTAAATTTTGTTAATAATTTTTATTAAATTTTTTATTTTTATTTGTAATTTAATTGATTTTTTTTTTCATTTTTTTTTATTATTATTAAATTTTATGTTTAGTTTTTTCATTTAATTTTTTAAAATTTAGCAAATTTGTATTTTATTTATTTATTTATTTGAATTTAATATTTTTTTTAAATTTTTTATTTTTTTAATTACATAAAATTTTTACATTTTTTTTATTTTAATTAAAATTGTGTATTTAAAATTAGATTTTTTTTTAAGTTAAATTTAATATTTTCAAATTAATTTGTTTTTTATTTTATTTTTTATTTAATATATTTTTTTAATATATTTTTTTCAAATTTTCAATTTTAATTGATTTTTAAATTTTTTTAACTTTTTATTTTAACAATATTTTAGTTTATTTTTCTTTATATTTAAATTTTATTTTTTATTTCAAAATTTATTTGTTTATTCATTTATTTATTAAAATTTAATATTTTTTTTTTAATTTAATAAAATCTAATATATATATTTTTAATTTAAGTTTATATATATATATATATATATATATATATTATTTTTTACAATTTAAATTTAATATATTTTTTAAAAATTTATTTGTTTTTTTAATATATATTTCTTTAAATTTAATATTTTTATTGTATTTTTTTTTCATTTTTTATTTTTAATTAATTTTTTTTAGTTTTAATTGCAATAGGTTTTTTTTTTTTTTTTTTAAATTTAATAAACATTTTCTTTTTCTTTTTTAAATTTAATTTCTATATTTTATTTTTTATAATTTCTTTCTTTTTTTAACTTGTTTTTCTTTTTAATTTAATATTTTTATTTTGTTTTTATTTTTATTTTTTTATTTCTATATATTTTGAAATTTTAATCTTTAATTTTTTTTAATTTTTAATTTTTAATTTTTTTGTAAATTTTAGTTTTTTTTAATGTTTGAATTAAAAATTTTATTTTGTTTTTATTTTTTATTTTTTTATTCCTATATATTTTTAAATTTTAAGTTTTAAAATGTTTTTATTTTTTAAATTTATTTTTTTTCTTAAATTTTAGGTTTTTTTTAATGTTTGAATTTTAAATATTAAAAAATGTTATTTCTATTTTTAAAAATGTCAAAAATATGACAAATTTTTTTTTTTGGTTATTCCAGTGTCAACTGGTTTTGTTTTGAGTGTGTTTTTTCTATCCTTTTTTCAAGAAACAATTTTGTTTTTAGCATAATTTTATAAAATGTTGAAATTTGACCTTAAAAAAAAACCAAGTGTGTTCTGGAATACACTTTTTTTGTTTTTGTGGTGTTTTTTCATGTTTTTTGAGTCTTTTTGGGCTAGAGTTCTCGTTTTGAGGTCAGGTTACCTATTTCATCGGTAATAGTGTTATTGGTGATAGCATGCATAAAGAATACTTCCTAGCTAGAAACATTGGCATGAAGGCACTACTTTTGGGTAGATTCAAGACACTGAATGCTACCAGTTGGAGGGAATCGGGTGCGCCTGTACTGCCTGATTTAGTAACTGCACAGGATTAGATCGAAAATGAATCCTGAAATTTCATAGCCTACCAAATTTCATACACCCATGTTTCATGTGTAACAACCTACACATGTTTTTGCAGATTTACATTTCTATAAAATCATTGATACACATCTATACAAAAAATAATTTTGAATCATTTTAACCCAATATTTGATTATCATAACTGGGTTTTCCTCATCTAAATACTTATTTGTATTCTTGCATTTTCAGTTGTATATATATTTGTATTTCCGTTTTTGCATTTATGACACATATGTGCCTTTTTCAGAAGCTGCAAAACACATGCATGATACTTGAATTTTAATATTCACAAGAACAATGGAAGAATTTAAATCTTAAGAAGAAAAATAGTTGGATTATGCAATTTTTGAAACAACAACAATATTAGTTGACCAACAATATAGTTTATTTTGGCCAGATTAATCATTTTTTCACCTGTGGCAGGCGACCCTCAGCAGCACAAATTTCCAAAAGATCTACAGTAATTTTCATTAATACATCCATCTTATGTAAAAAAACCCGCTAGACTCTAGTTAAAAGAAGGTTTTGGCAATTGAACATTTAAAAAAAAACAAAAAAAAACCAAATGAAGTTAGAGAAAAACTTGTGCAAAGTTATACCTCAATAGTAGGCTTCCCAAGTTCTTCATGTTATGATACATAAACAACTATTTTGGAATAATTTTCTATTAGCTCACTTTCTCGGTAACATATGTTTATTCAAAGGTGAAAAATATGGATGAATGTGATTAATTGTTGCCATTTTTAAACATACTATTACATATAACAAATAATCCTTGACATACTTTGGTCATTATCCTTTATAGAAAGGTAACTCTACTCCCAAACTCAAGTATGAAGATACAACATACTTATAGACAGAAAATGAGTAGCTGCTTGGAAGTCATGTATGATTATAACATTTTATAAAATGGTTACACCTCTCAAGCCACCTAAGATTGGATATTGAAGGAAACATAATGATTATTTGCTGCCAAATATAGACATCATATGTACACTCTGATTTACACATTTGCACCATCAAAATTAATAAATACATGGAAGTTTAAAATACTAGTAGATACTTTAAACTCACCTCCAAAGTATCTCTTTCTCTCAATAATCCCACTAATATCAGTAATGATGAACATATGGAAAACCAGATATACTAAGATAGATACAGATACATGTGTCAATTATATCAATGAGTTAAAAGAAGATACCAACCTAATCTACTTTTCATGTCTCTTCCACATTGCTTTGTGTCTGATGTTATTGTCCCAAAAGTAAAGGATATGTTTAGTTGTTGCACATTTTAATAGTAAATACAGGCTCCAAAGAGCTAGTAGCACTATACATGGAAAGAGTCATTGATCTCCAAGTACCATTTTAATAATATCAAACTTTCCATCTAGGCATGTGCTCCAAGGTTTTTTTATTCATTGATTAGCTGGCTTAGACTGAAAAAACATTTTTCCTCTTTGTTACCTTCTATTATTTAGAGATTTTACATTTAAACAAAGCCAATACTCAAATGTTTCTACTCAGAGAATAATCCTTTATACGTTATGAGATTCCCTATTGAATATGTTGACCACAATCTTCTCCTCATTAAAATTTCCATGAGCCATCTGGTTTAAATCATCAAATTATCTCGCCATGTCTTGCAAAGTTCATTAGTTGTCTATTGTTGCCCTCTCTTAGCTTTAAAATCACATTTTTAATGCTCAAAGCCCATATTTGAAAATACTTTGGGCCCAGCTCCTTTCGGTCTCAGCCCCCCTTCACCTTATGCCCCACGTGACCAAGGCGCTAGACCTCGTCCTAAACCAAAAGGCGCTCTTCGTGTAAGATCGTCGGTGCGTTCTGTGCCATCCGATTAAATATAAATCAACGGTCCGCAAATAGTTTGCCATGATGGTCCCCGCGCCCGCGTTCATTGCTCAAAACCGGCCTGTTTATTTCGCACCACCTTTGTTGGGCAGGCGGTATTCCGCAAATCGCAGTGACTCCATACGTTGATCGCCGCGTGTCCCTTTGTACGGTTCCAATACCGCTCCATTTCGTGCATTAACCTCTAGCTTAGGACGCGCAGCGAAATTTATGATAGCTATCCGATCCTAAGTGCTCCATCCAACAGCTGCCAATCTCCCAAGCTGTGCGAATTTTGGTCCCAATGTACAGTACTCCGAGTCCGCCATTCCGTCGCCCTCCAGTGAAGAATTAGTCATTGATTCCGTTTTTAATCGTATGGCCCAGAATGGTTCACTATTCCAGTTGATTGACCAAGTCCGCCTCCACGTCGTCCCTTCCGTTTGGTTTTTCGTATGCCCACGTGTCATTTGTGTTCACCTCCACCATTTATATACTCCGTTTACATGTCATGTTTCAGTGTTTATATTATGAATCTCTGCCTTGTCCGTCCATCGTCGCTCCACTGTATTTTTCATTGCCACCCTTCATTTCTCCGCCACCCCGCATCTCCTCATCATTCCACTTGTCCACACAGCCATTACCATTAACCCCACCACGTCCATCATCTCTGCATCTAGTTTTCCTTAACATGTTTGTGGATTTTGCAAGTTTATAACGATGGAGAACTGTCATAATTCACGACCTAGATTTGTAGAACCCATGTACAGGTCAGGAGACTGGTTTTCAAATGCGAAATTTATGGAGAGGATCCAGGTAGCTGCTAAGACGCTACCGCCATTAAAAGAGGCAGGGGTAAAATCTATCAAACCCTCTAGGGTCATTCAAATGCACAGGTTGAGCAGTTGGAGAATTAATGGCGCAGATAAAAAATGTCAGTCAGAGATCGAGAAATTCAACGTCTGGAGCCGAAGATTTTAAATAACAATTCAACATTCAGAAGGCCAAGAGTACAAGTGCACAAAAATCATATCCTCCAAGTTTAACTTCAATAGATTTTTCTCTGAGGAAGGTACATAATGTTACATATCTTATTATTCATTTCTTATCCCTGGAGAAATTTGCACTTACAGCATTTACTTCATGGAGTAGCCACAGAGTACCTGCGGCATCCTATAGCCGTCAAATAGTATGGGCACGAAATGTTTCCACCATTTTGTTTTAATGGAAAAATTAATTTTTTCACCTACTTCTTTTATTAGTTTCTCTTCTCCTTCCTCTATAAAAAGGAGGAAGAAAGACATTGTAAGGGTTCCAGATTTTTATGAGAGAATTGTGCAGTGAAAGACATTTTTTGTAAGCCTTTTGTAAAAGCTCTTGTATGAAGGCTCAGAGCCCGTAGGGTCTCAATGAGGAGGATTTCTATCTGTATTAGAGGATTCTGGTATTTGGTATCCCATAGTATGTAACTTCCTTTTATGTGTTTAATACAACATTTCATTTTATCCATCTTCTTGTATCATGTACTAGAATGCGAGTGGCTCACTGATTTTAGGTAAGGATTTATGCTAGTTGATACCCATACTTGTATCAGTCAAGTTATTTAAATATGGCTCAGGCATGATATACTGTTTCATGTTCATTTCATTCATCTTTTTTCTATATTAGTTGCTTTGGGAGGGTGCCTTTAAAACACCATTGTCATGTATGGATTCTTAGATTGATAAGCCCATATATGGTTCTGTTGTGTATCTAGGTATTAGCTCAAGGTTAAATAATATCTTCTTAACATTTCTTTCACTGCATACACCTTTTGATCACTTGATTCCTTTGGCATATTATTTGAATCGGCCCTCTTTACAGTAAATTGTCTCTTAACTGTCTGATGCTTTTGTATTGGAGCTTTTCATCTTGTCTATGCAACATTACTTTCCCTGTGGAAGTTTCTGTAAGTTCTGGTCCCATTTAAATCAATATTTTCATTTACATAAGGTATCAAGTGAGTTGAAGCTGACAACTTCACACATTACATTATACACTCCTTGCTATGCTAAGATGTCCTAGGCACTGGTCTATGGAACCTCTAGACTGTCTCTAGGGGCGACAAAAAAAATTGTCGACAACATCTTTCTGGTGCCGTTGCCGGGGACGAATTTAAGAAAATCATTATCCCTGGGCCTCAAAAAATCATATTCACTCTCTAATCAAGTGAGCACAGAGAGTTGAAGAGTTGTATATCTCTCACCTTGGCGACTCCACACTATTGTTTATTTGATAAATCTATTTGTAGTCATGGCTCCTCGTAAGCTACATCTGAGGTCAGATACATCACAGTCAAAGACACCTTCACTGTCTGACCCTGAGAAGATTATACATAGAAGAAGTTACAAAGAAAAGAAATCAATCCATGCTGAAATTCCTGAATATTCTGTAGAATATTATCCATCCTCTTCTTCTCAAGAAATCCAAGCAGAAAATCCCGACTCCACTGAGGAAAATCTTGAATATTACTCAGATAGCCCACCCCGGGGAAGTGCTAGAACTAAAGAAAAATTTCATCCTACCCATGAGGCTGAGGAAGTTAAAGAAGTTACAGAAGTAGCCCCTGTTAATTGTGAATTGTTTCCATCTACACCTCAAGCTGCTGTACAGTATATCCCTATTGTTGTTCATACTCCACTTCCACCTCTGCCTCTTCCTCCATTTGTGCATCAGATTGTTCCACAACCTCCACCTCCTCCAATGGCTAATGTTCCAGCTATTTTGTTAAACAAATATGCTCCCTTGGCATTACCTCAAGTGCTTAATGATATTCCATAGGATTATTTAAAGATATTTCCCAGATTCACTGGGCAAAATGAAATTGATGCTCAGAAACATCTTGAGACTTTTTGCTCTTTTGCAGAAAACTTTAATGTAGAAAATTTGGATGTGGTCTTAAGATTTTTTGTGCAGTATCTGGATGGTGAAGCCAGAAAATTGTTCAAAACATTAGGAAACCGTTCCGTAACCACTTGGGATGATATGGAAAATACCTTTCTCAGGAAATGGGGAGAAAAGAAAGATCATAGACAGTGTCTTACTGAGTTCAATACACTCAAGAAGAAACATGATGAAGGGGTGTCAGAATTTATCAATAGATTCAATAAGTTATATCTAAATCTCCCTGCAGATATGAAGCCTCATCAGAATGCTACCAAAGTTGTTTTCATAGCAGCCTTTGGCTCAGATTTTGGTTTCTCTCTCAAGGAAAGGAAGCCTGCCACCCTAGATGATGCTAAGTCATATGCTCTTGAGTTGGAAGCAAATTTTTCCTCCACTATAAAATTTAAAGGGAAATCTGACCAAGACACCAGAAGAAGGGGTAAGGAGGAAGTATCTACTTCAAATCAAGATAAATATTCAGATAAGATTGAAGAAATGAGCAAAATGATTAAGAATATTTCTAATAAACTGGTCAAGCTTGAACTGGAGACCAAGAACTCAGCTTCCAAGAATTTCCAGAATACTCCAAACAGGGGTTACAATCCTCAGTATAGAAAGCCACCCCTGCAAATACTGCCAAGAGAAGCAAAGGAGCAGCATGATCAGGTGCCACACCCATTGTACCTGGAAGGCCCAGTAGATGACTCCATTGAAGATGCTGCCTATGAACTGCAAGATGCAAACCTTGCTTTCTCAAACAATGATGAAGTAGAATTCCCATTGCACGAAGAAGAAGAAGAGATCAGAGACACAGAAGATGCAGAAATTGATCATTATTGCAAACAATTTAATTATTTCATGCAAGCACATTTTAATAGAAGATATGATCTTAGATCTACCAGGAAGAGGACTCGGACTTACGATCAAGAAGAAGAGCCTCCCCAGAAGGAAGCATCTGATCAAAAGGAGTCAACAGTGCAGAAAGTTACAGGCAAAGGTAAGAGTTCTCTAAATAAACCTTTGTAGTCTGATGATCAAATCCCTTCTTCTTCGAAAGTAGCCACTCCTTCTATTGCTGAGCCTGTATTAAAAGAAGTTAAACCTCTAGCAGAAAATAAAGAGTCAAAAGAAGTTGTAATATAAAAGCCCCCTCCTGATTTCAATTTGCAAAAAGAACTTGAGAAAGTCAAAATCCCAGTTCCCCTGACTGAGCTGTTGAAACAACCAGTATATGTTGTGTAACCAGCTCCAAAGAGAGAAGAAAAGAGATATTCACGCCTTAGAAATGAGCCACTTCGAGGGGGCAACCTCCAATACATTACATGAATGAACAATTCTTGGATGATACAAATGAACAAAACCTCCTTCTATATATAGGAGTCCATGGGGCCATAACATAATCCTAGTGGGGCCACAATGTAATCCTAGCCGACCTAACAATAATAATGTAAGGGCACAATAATAACAATATGGGGGTTACAGGGGTACAATAATAACAATAAGGGGGGCCACACTAACATAATAAGGGGCTACACTATTAATATAGGGACTTAACATGCCCCTCTCCTTCAAAAAAGTGTTGTCCTCAACGCTTGAGTAGCTCTGGGTGCTTCTGTATAAAATTCTCATCCTCCCATGTAGAATCTTCAGTGGGTAAGTTCTTCCACTTGATGAGATACTCTGAAATCGATCGATTCCGTAGTTGTCGAGTTCTTGTTTCCATGACCGCTTCTGGTTCCAATATGATTTTTCCTTCCTCATCAAGTTCTGGCAATATTGTTTGAACCGGAAGATTTTCTCCTATAACCTTCTTTAAGCATGAAACATGGAAAACTGGATGTACTCGCGAAGAAGCAGGAAGCTCCAATTTGTATGCCATAGTACCAATCTTTTGCAACACCTTGTAAGGACCATAGTACTTTGGCGATAATTTATTATCCTTCTTTGCTTGCTCGAGGGACATTTGTTTGTATGGTTGTAGCCGTAAAAATACCCAATCTCCTACATCAAAACTTCTCTCGCTACGATGTTGATCTGCCTGTTGTTTCATTCGATTTTGTGCCAAATTCAGGTTATCCTTTAAGAGTCGGAGAACTTCTTGCTGATGCTCGATGTGATCTTCCACTGCTTGAACCTTCGAATTTTCCCTTAAAGATGATGTGATCGATGGTGGATGATATCCATAAAGTGCCATAAATGGGGTCATTTTTGCTGCAGGATGGAAGGAAGTGTTATACCACCATTCAGCGAGAGGTAACCACTTGACCCATTGTGTTTGTTTATCAGATACAAAACAACGAAGATATCCTTCAAAACATTTATTTACTATCTCAGTTTGACCATCAGATTGAGGATGATAAGATGAGCTATGAGCTAATTTAGTACCCAAAGAAGAAAATAACTCTGTCCAAAAATTTCCCGTAAAAATGGGATCTCTGTCGCTCACAATAACCCTTGGGCTTCCATGTAGCTTTTGAATTCCGTCCACAAATGTAGTAGCAACTGTACTTGCTTTAAATGGATGAGATAATGCACAAAAGTGTGCATACTTGGTAAGTCTATCAACTACCACCATGATGACATTCTTTCCTTCGTACTTAGGTAAACCTGTGATAAAATCCATTGAAATCTCCTCCCAACGTTGACTTGGAATGGATAAAGGTTGTAGAAGTCCTGGGGTCTTAATTGTTTCCACTTTATTCTGCTGGCAAACCAAACATTCCGCCACAAACTTTCGAATATCAGATTTAAGGCCATCCCAAAAAAATTCTTTCTTCACCCTGTGGTAAGTTTTTAAAAAACCTGAGTGTCCTCCTAAAGGAGAAGTGTGCAATTCCAGAAGAATCTTTTGTTTTAGTTGGGAATTCTTACAAAGATATAAGCGATCTTTATACCATAAGGAATCATTTTTCCAACTAAATGTATCAGATGTACTAGGATCTTGCTGCAACTTTTGAATGAGTGTCCATACATCTTTGTCCTTCTTCCATTCATCTCTTGCTTTGGTTATCCAATCTGGTTGGACAATAGAAATGGCACAAAGAAATGCTTCGACCTCTTCATTCTTTCTTGAGAGTGCATCTGCAACAACATTAAGCTTTCCTTTTTGTAGATTATTTCAAAGTCATAACCCAACATCTTTGTGACCCATTTTTGCTGCTCTTCTGAAGATAGTCTTTGTTCCAAAAAGTGTTTAAGACTATCATGATCAGTTTTTACCTTGAAGTGTCTTCCCATTAGGTAAGTTTGCCATTTCTTTAGTGCATGAAATATTGCTAACATTTCCTTCTCATAAATAGGTTTCTGTAAATACTTTCCTTTGATTGGACGACTTTCAAAAGCAATGGGTCTTCCTTCCTGCATTAAAACTGCACCAATTCCATTTCCTGAGGCATCACATTCCACAATAAAGGTTTTTGTGAAGTCTGGAGTAGCTAAGACCGGTGCTAGGCACATTGCCTCTTTAAGATGTTCAAAGGCTTTAGTTGCTTCAGGAGTCCATGAAAATGCATCTTTCTTCAATAATGTTGTTAGAGGTGTTGCTATTCTCCCATAATTCTTAACAAACTTGCGATAATACCCTGTTAACCCGAGAAATCCTCGCAACTGCTTTATTGTTGTGGGGACTTTCCATTCCTTAATGGCTTTAATTTTGTTAGGGTCTACCTTAACACCCTCGTGAGATACAATATGACCCAGATATTCCACCTCTTGTACTCCAAAGAAACATTTGGATGTTTTTGCATATAATTGTTTCTCCTGCAATAGTTTGAGCACCCTGTCAACATGCTCAACATGATCCTTCCAAGACCTGCTGTAGATTAGTATATCATCAAAAAATACTAGCACAAATTTTCTAAGGAAGGGTTTGAAATGGAATTCATCAACCCTTGAAATGTAGAAGGTGCATTGGTAAGGCCAAAAGGCATGACCAAAAATTCATAATGACCCTCATGAGTTCGAAATGTCGTTTTTGGAATATCTTCAGTCTTCATTCTAATTTGATGATATCCTGAACGAAGATCCAACTTGGTAAAATAAATTGCTCCATGTAATTCATCCAATAATTCATCAATCACAGGAATGGGAAATTTATCTTTAATGGTGAGCTTATCGAGCTCCCTATAATCCAGACACATTCGCCATGATCCATCCTTCTTGTGTACCAATACTACAGGAGCAGAGAAAGAACTTTGACTAGGTTGAATTATACCCGCCTCTAACATTTCTGCAATCATACGATCAATTTCGCTCTTTTGGAAGTAAGGATATCTATAAGGCCTGATGTTTGGAGGAACACTTCCTGGAATCAAATGAATAGCATGATCATGATCACGAATAGGTGGGAGTCCTTTGGGAGTTTCAAACACCTTGGAATGATTGTCCAAGACTTGTTGGAGATCTGCAGAAATAGATGATTTTGATGTTGGAACTTCTAGTGAGCATAATTGTGCACTTACGCCTCGTTGTTCTTTCTTTAGAAGCTTTGTCATGACATTAGAGCTTATTATCCTTCCTGGCTTCCCCGCAATACCCCGTAATTCGACTTCCTTTCCTTCTGAAAAAAATTTCAAGAAAAGTTCTTGAAAATTAAAAGCTACCGTCCTCAAAGATTGTAACCATTGTACTCCTAGTACAACATCAGCACCTCCCATAGGAATGGAAAGCATTGGACTAGTCAATACATATTCCCCCATGGTTAGCTTGATATTATGGCATTTCCAAGAGCAATTTATAGTTCCTCCATTTGCAACCATCACTTGACATTCTGGTGCTGGGTATAGGAAACAATTTAATTCCTTGGCTACCTTACAATGAATAAAATTATGGGTGCTACCCGAATCAATCAACACTATTACCTTTTTCTTCTTGATTTGTCCTTGTATCTTGAGAGTTTGAGGAGTGGTAATTCCTGCCAGTGCATTACACGATATGGTCAGATTCATTTCTTCCTCTTCTAGGGTTGGTTCCTGGTGTATATCCTCTTCTTGTTCATTTTCTTCTCAGCACACTTATGACCTTTAGTGTATTTGCTATCACAACTGTAGCAAAGCCCTTTTGCTCTTTTTTCTTCCAATTGTTGTGGTGTCAACCTTGTAGGTTGTGGAAATCTTTTCAATCTCAAGTTACTTCTTTCATGTTTCCTCCTGAAACACCAATTATTCCAGATAGTCTTAACCTCCAAGAAGAAAGACCCATGGTAGTCTTTGGCCCACATGTCGAGGAGATAGACCCTTCTACTCCTCCTTTCTATGTCTCCCTAGTGATTCATGACCTGTTGTTACACAATTGTATGCTAGACTCTGGAGCTTCCCATAATCTTATGCCCCTGGCAGTCATGGAACAACTAGGACTACAAATCACACGCCCATACAAAGACCTATATTCATTTGATTCCAAAAGAGTTAAATGCTTGGGAATGATTAAATATTTAGTGGTCAATTTGGCCCAAATTCCAGCAAAAAGTGTAGTAATGGACATCGTGGTGGCTGATATCCCAGCCCTGTTTGGCATGCTGTTGTCAAGGTCCTGGGGAACAAAAATTGGTGGGTCACTCAAATTATACTTAACATATGCCACTATTCCAATTTTTGGTGGTCAGGAGAGGAGGTTATATAGAGAAACCAGATTTGTCAAAATGGTGACCAAAGCTGACAGCTCAGAGAATTCACCAATCTACAACAAAGAAGGAGATTTCTCATGTTTAATGTTAGAAGAAGATAAAAATTGTGTTCATGAACCTTCCTTCTGTCAAATCAAGACTAAGCAGCCTTTAGGGAACCATGAAGCAGGAATCTGGACTCTACATTTTGATGGAGCAAATTCAAGAGAAGGAAACGAAGCTGGAGTATTATCGATTTCTCCTACAGGAAAATGGATCCCACTGTCTTTTAAATTGGAATAGGAAGCTACTAATAATGTAGTTGAATATGAAGCACTTCTATTGGGATTACAAACAGCCAGGAGAATGGCCGTACAGTGTTTAAAGGTCCTGGGAGACTCTGAGCTGGTGGTCAGACAAGTCAGAAATCAGTGCCAAACCAAACACCCTCGACTGAGAGCTTATAGAAACGAAGTATGAGACATGGTGGAGAACTTCTTCTTGGCATTCAATATCTAGTTCATGCCCCGAGAGCAGAATAGAATGGCGAATTCTCTTGTTGTAGCTGTCAGTACATTTCGTCCTCCTCAGAATCCTCTCTTGAGGTATGAAGTCGAGGTACGTTATATACCATCAATCCCAGACAATATCAAGAATTGGAAAGTATTTGAGGATGATGAACAAATGACGAAATTCTTGGAGACAGTGGGAGAATTCTCTAATATGGAGATTGATGATGGTGAAGAAGAGGAGGCTGAGAATGTTTCATAAAACAATTGGGAAGAGAAAATGGCAGGAAGTAAAGTGCTGTAGCAGAAAGGAAATGTCATACCTAGAGGGCTGGTGCCTCTAGAAAGGATATTTGATAAGAATGATGTCCCATTGCAGCCTAGCAAAGTAATAGAAGAAGATCAAGTGGAAGATCTGAATCTGGGTACTAGCGCTGATCCTAAAATTGTAAAGCTGTCCAAGAAGGTCCCAGAGGAATATAAGAAAAAATACCTGAAATTGTTTCAATCTTATAAAGAGGTATTTGCATGGTCCTATCAGGACCTTAAAAATTTTGATATTAGTATAATGCAGCATAAAATTCCTCTGAGGGAAGATGCAAAACCTTATAAGCAGAAGCTCAGACAGATAAATCCTTTGCTACTTCCCTCCATTGAAAAAGAAATCAAGAAGCTAATAAAAGCCAAAATAATTGTGCCATTAAGGTACTCAAAATGGGTTTCTAACCCGGTCCCTGTCCGAAAGAAGAATGGAGAAATAAGGCTATGCATGGATTTCAGAAATTTAAATAGAACATCTTTAAAAGATAATTATCCACTGCCCAAGATGGACCACATCTTGTAGAAAGTGGTTAGAGCCTCTAGAATGTCAGTGATGGATGGTTTCTCTGGTTATAACCAGGTGGCTGTACTTCCAGAAGATCAGAAGAAGACTGCTTTCATTACACCATGGGGTACATTCATGTATGCCAGGATGCCTTTTGGATTGATTAATGTAGGGGCCACTTTCCAGAGGACCATGGACATAGCCTTTGTTGGGGAGAAAGATAAATTTCTGGTGGTGTACCTGGATGATATTATAGTGTTTTCAAAAAATGATGATGAACACATCGAGCATTTACGAAGAACTTTTGAAAAATGTAGAAGGTGTGGCCTTTCCCTCAATCCACAAAAGTCTTTATTTGCATTAGAGGAAGGTAAAATTTTTGGGCATATTGTAACTAAAGATGGGGTAAGGATAGATCCCAAAAGAGTAGAAGTCATAAATGCTATTCCTCTTCCCATGAATAAAAAATAAGTACAGGTGTTTTTAGGCTGGATAAATTTCCTGAGAAGATTTATTCCTAACTACGCCGAGATAGTTAGGCATATAACCGATATGCTAAAAAATAACAATGAAGTAAAATGGTCTCAGGAATCCAGAGAGGCATTCACCAGGATAAAACAGGCATTTTTTGAAGCTCCTGTGCTAGCTGGACCGGATTATGCAAAGCCACTTATGATATTTTCCTTTGCATCACCACATACAGTAGCTTGAGTGTTATTACAAAAAAATGAAGAAGGATACGAGCAACCTATAGCTTTCTTTAGTCAGGTGCTCCATGATGCGGAATTGAAATATAACATATTGGAGAAGTAGGCATATGCCCTGGTGAAATCCCTTAAATCTTTTCAAATGTTTGTTTTGCAGTCTCACATTACTGCATATGTCCCTACAGCAGCTGTCAAAGACATTCTCATTTAGGGAGACAGTGAAGGAAAAAGAGGGAGATGGATTGCAAAAATACAGGAGTATCATTTGGACATCCGTCCAACTAAGCTAATTAAAGGACAGGGGCTTGCAAAAATTTTATCAGAATCAAATTATCAGGCTCTGGGCATAAATCTATCCACGATAGCAAATGGAGAGTCTGAGAGATAAGAACAGCAACAAGGGCTGGAGATGGCTACTCAGAAAGTACACATGAAATATCTCACCAGTCCATGGTACAAAGAAATAGTTGAATATCTTTTGACACTCAGATGTCCTCCAAGTTGTGATAAAGCAAAATACAGAGCTTTAAGATTGAAATCACAAAAGTATATAGTTTCCAATGGTCAGTTATATTGGAGAGATCCTTCAGGCATACTATTACTCTGCCTCACAGAAAACGAAGTAGAGAGTATAATGATAGGATTTCATGAAGGAATTTGTGGAGGACATTACAATTGGAGGGCCACAACTCATAAAATCCTGAAATCTGGTTTCTATTGGCCAAAATTATTTGGAGATGTTTTTAGTTGGGTCAAAGCATGTGATAAGTGTCAGAAATTTGCTGAGAGACAGAAGTTGGCAGCTCTGCCCCTGATTCCAGTTCATGTGGATGAGCCATTTCAACAATGGGGAATATATTTTATAGGTGAAATTCACCCACCCTCAAGTGGCCAACATAATGGATACTAACCGCCACAGATTATTTTACAAAATGGGTAGAAGCCATACCTGCAAGGAATGCTACAGACGCTGTCATCATAAAGTTCATGGAAGAAAACATCATATCCAGGTTTGGTTGCCCTGCTAGAATAGTAATTGATAATGCACAGGCCTTCAAATATGCAAAATTTTTGAACTTCTGTCAATAGTATAATATTGCACTTAACCACTCCACAGCTTATTACCCACAAGGGAATGGCCTGGCACAATCTTCTAATAAAACTTTAGTGATGGCCTTGAAGAAAACAATCAATGAGAATTAGAAGAATTGGGATTCCCAGTTGAAGTTTTCTCTATAGGCTAATAGAATCACCAACAAGAGAGCAACTAGGAAATCTCCATATGAACTAGTATACAGACGAGCAGCAGTGTTTCCGGTGCAGCTGGCTTTACCAGTGGCACATTTCATGCAGGAAAGTCAGGAAGAGCCTCATGATATGGCCAAAAGAATCAATCAGTTGGTGGAATTAGAGGAAACACGAGACCAAGTGAACCAGAGATTAGCTGAATATCAGAAGAAAATGAAACACATTTTTGATCGGCATGCAAAAGACAGGAAGCTACAGATTGAAGATATGGTTCTCAGATGGGATGTACGAAGGGCTGAAAAAGGAAAACATGGCAAGTTCGATCCACTGTGGTTCAGCCCATTTAAAATTGTGGAACAAGGAGGCAATAACACGTTCACATTGGAGAATTTGCAGGGTGACTTGTTGGATGCTCCTGTAAACGGCCAATCCATCAAACCCTACTTCCAATTTTGATTCAGGTCGAGGTGGCCTGACTGTATCATATTGTATATTAATTTTTGTTTTATTGCCATCTGAATGATGTGAGTGTTATAACGGATTACAAAGAGAAAGGGTTTTGAAGGGTAGTTTCTACGCAAAAAGATGATCCAGTGGTCTACGAAGTTCTTGACACGTCCGAGGATGAACGTGTCGTCGCCAGATGGAGCCAATGTTGACCACGATCTTCTCCTCATTAAAATTTACATGAGCCATCTGGTTTAAATCATCAAATTCTCTCGCCATTTCTTGCAAAGTTCATTAGTTGTCTATCATTGCCCTCTCTTAACTTTAAAATCGCATTTTTAATGCCCAAAGCCCATATTTGAAAATACTCTGGGCCCATCTCCTTTCGGTCTCAGCCCCCCTTCACCTTATGCCCCACGTGACCAAGGCGCTAGACCTCGTGCTAGACCAAAAGGCGCTCTCCGTGTAAGATCGTCGGTGCGTTATGTGCCATCCGATTAAATATAAATCAACAGTCCGCAAACAGTTTTCCATGGTGGCCCCCCCGCCCACGTTCATTGCTCAAAACTGGCCTGTTTATTTCGCACCACCTTTGCTGGGCAGGCGGTATTCCACAAATCGCAGCGATTCCATACATTTATTGCCGCGTGTCCCTATGTACTGTTCCAATACCGCCCCATTTCACGCGTTAACGTCTGGCTCAGGACACGCATCGAAATTTATGATAGCCATCCGATCCTAAGCGCTCCATCCAATGGCTGCCAATCTCCCAAGCTGCGCGAATTTTAGTCCCAATGTACAGTACTCCGGGCTCGCCATTCCATCACCCTCCTATGAAGAATTAGCCGTTGATTCCATTTTTAATCGTATGGCCCAGAATGGTTCAGGCATCCAGTTGATTGACCAAGTCTGCCTCCACGTCGTCCCTTCTGTTAGGTTTTGCGTATGCCCAAGTGTCATTTGCGTTCGCCTCCACCATTTATATACTTTGTTTACGTGTCATGTTTAAGTGTTTATATTATGTATCTCCGCCTTGTCCATCCATCGTCGCTCCACTGTATTTTTCATTGCCACCCTTCATTTCTCCGCCACCCTGCATCTTCTCATCATTCCACTTGTCCACACAGCCATTACCATCAACCCCGCCACGTCCATCATCTCTGCGTCTAGTTTTCCTTAACATGTTTGTGGATTTTGCAGGTTTATAACGATGGAGAACTGTCATAATTCACGACCTAGATTTGTAGAATCCATGTACGTGTCAGGAGACTGGTTTTCAAATGTGAAATTTATGGAGAGGATTCGGGTAGCTGCTAAGAAGCTACCGCCATTAAAAGAGGCGGGGGTAAAATCTATCAAACCCTCCAAGGTCATTCAAATTCACAGGTTGAGCAGTTGGATAATTAATGGCGCAGATAAAAAATGTCAGTGAGAGAGCGAGAAATTCAATGTCTGGAGCCGAAGATTTTAAATAACAATTCATCATTCAGAAGGCCAAGAGTACAAGTGCACAAAAATCATATCCTCCAGGTTTAACTTCAATAGATTTTTCTCTCAGGAAGGTACAAAATGTTACATATCTTATTCTTCCTGTCTTATCCCTAGAGAAATTTGCACTTACAGCATTTACTTCATGGAGCAGCCACAGAGTACCTGCGGCATCCTAGAGCCGTCAAATAGTATGGGCGCGAAATGTTTCCGCCATTTTGTTTTAATGGAACAATTAATTGTTTTCACCTACTTCTTTTATTATTTTCTCTTCTCCTTCCTCTATAAAAAGGAGGAAGAAATACATTGTAAGGGTTCCATATTTTTATCAGAGAATTGTGCAGTGAAAGACATTTTTTGTAAGCCTTTTGTAAAAGCTCTTTTATGAAGGCTCAGAGCCCGTAGGGTCTCAGTGAGGAGGAGTTCTATCTGTATTAGAGGATTCTGGTCTTTGGTATCCCACATTATGTAACTTCCTTTTATGTGTTTAATACAAAATTTCATTTTATCCATCTTCTTGTATCATGTATTGGAATGCGAGTGGCTCATTGATTTTAGGTAAGGATTTATCCTAGTTGATACCCATACTTGAATCAGTCAAGCGCTTTAAATATGGCTCGGGCATGATATACTGTTTCATGTTCATTTCATTCATCTTTCTGCTATATTAGTTTCTTTTGGAGGGTGCTTTTAAAACGCCATTGTCATGTATGGATTCTTAGATTGATAAGCCCATATATGGTTCTGTTGTGTATCTTGGTATCAGCTCAATGTTAACTAATATCTTCTTAACATTTCTTTCACTACATACACCTTCTAATAACTTTATTCCTGTGGCATATTATTTGAATCGGCCCTCTTTACAGTAAATTGTCTCTTAACTGTATGATGCTTTTGTATTGGAGCTTTGCATCTTGTCTATGCAACATTACTTTCCCTGTGGCAGTTTCTGTAATTTCTGGCCCCATTTAAATCAATATTTTCATTTACATAATATAGCAAGTGAGTTGAAGCTGAAAACTTCACACATTACATTATACACTCCTTGTTATGCTAAGATGTCCTAGGCACTAGTCTATGGAAACTCTAGACTGTCTCTAGGGGCGACAACAACAATTGTCGACAATAGAATACATAGTAGAATTCAAACATTCCACTATACTTGTAAAGAAACCTTGATATACAAGTACCCTTGTAAGAATGTCAAACTTTCATTCTGGGCATATCCTCTGAGGTTTTGTTATTCACAGAACTAAGTTTGGATGGACTGTAGCAATGTTACCTCATGTGAAATATGTTTCACATGGATCTCTACTTGTATTATTTACAAATTCTTCAATTAAATAGAGCTAATACTTCTAATGCTGCTACCCAAAGACCAATCCTATATTCCTGGTGAGATTCCCAGTTGAAGACAGTTTTAGTTAGAATAAAATCACTTGTCTCTCTACCTTTCAGTCTAAAATAGTGCTGACCCAAATCTCCATTCAGAGTAACTACTTAATGTTCAGAATTATTAATTTCCCAAACTATCTCAAATATCATTATATTATCATTTTGACCACCTAGGAATCATTATCAGTCTTATAGATTTAAAAAGGTGGATGAAATCAAGGCGCATCAGTTTCACAACAAAGATTATGATCACCATTAAGAGGTTGAACACTGCAGTCTCCCCCTTTCACATTTCTACTATGTGGCTTTTGATAAGGAACAAAGTGTAACTCGGAATCTATTTTTCCCTTGAATTCAAATAAAATTTCTCTGAATATTTCCACCTCAGCCTCAAGGGTTACCCAATCTTGTAACTTCTTCCTTAACTGCTGATTCAATGAATGCAACTCTTTCACTTTATCTTCTAAAAAAGCATTATGTGCTTTTTGCTTCTTTTTGTACTTTTTGACCGCTTCTCACTTTCTAGAAGGCCTTTTATTCTTTGCCAATGACTCTCATATCCCACCCAATTGATCTTCTTGCTCTGTAGAGAAAAATTGGGTATGACTATGATAGCAAGTATGAGTATGTGTTTTGTAATGTTCATGAGGATTGCATGTATGAGTATGGGTGCAAGTGTTCAACAACACTATATAGAAGATTATTTCTATGGTAATCGCAACAATGAAAAAAACCATCTCTCAAATATCTTGTCCTCTAAAATATTTAATCTCGTCTGAAGCAGGAAAATTCATGATGCAGTGAATATAGCCTTCACCAATATGAGTAGAGAAACAAAGACTTTTTTGGGTTAATAGTAATTGTAGAGAACATGTTTTCATGGAAACAAGGACCATAAAGATGAATCCATAAAGAGATTGATTGTCATGGAAATTACATAGGAATTAAATAGATTTGAATGTATGCCATATTTAGGATTCCACCTCTAATTAGCAGAGAAGGCTTGAACGGGTCGACAGTATTTAACGATTTCACCAAGATGGGTAGAGAAAAAGAGAATTTTTTTGGGTTAATAGTAATTATAGAGAACACGTTTTCATGGAAACAAGGACCATAAAGATAAATCCATAAAGAGATTGATTTCCATGGTGATTATATAGGAATTAAACAGATTTGAATCCTAAACCTCATGTTTAATTAGTACTCTTCCTTGAAAATGCTGGAATAACTGACAAATTTTAAGACTGTCCATAGCCCATTCTATGGATATTTCTTCAAGCATTTCGATTTTGTTTATAGAAGGCACACACAAATGTTAGAGAAGCTTCAGCTACATAGGAAAAATCTCGACAAGAAACTGAGGTACCTGTTGTTTGATGAGCGAAGCAAGCTGTGTCAATATTTCCTTCCAAGATCAAGGGTAGTTGTTTACGTCCACTTTCGAATGCCCACTGTGTAATGGCCACTTTGGCAGGTAAAAAAGAACTTGTCATAAAAAATAAACAACTAATGTAATGGGTGAACCACCTCACACAAAGAAAACAAAAAGATCAGATGAAGCCATGCAACCATTAAAAACTGCACAACGCACTAATATCCAGACAAAGTAATAGTTTAGCTGGTGAGTCAAAGTTGTTATGCTCGGTTTCATTTATATGAGAAAAAGCATCTATTTAGTCCACTTTTATTCGTATTTCAGCCTTCAAGCATGCATTTACATGTATCGAAAACACCAATAGTTCTTATTTACCTATACAATAGTCTGTGATTTTCCGTAGCCCATTCTATGGAGATTTCTTCATGCATTTCGATTATGTTTACAGAAGGAACACACAAATGTTAGAGAAGCTTTAGCTACATAGGAAAAATCTTGATAAGAAATTGAGGTACCTGTTGTTTGATGAGCAAAGATAATTTCATTGAGCAGAACCCTGTGGTCTCCAGCTGCAGGTGCCAAGAAAATTGGAAGGCTGGGTCGCGGTGCATAGCACAGAATTAATTCAAGGTCCCTGCATGTAAGCGCTATCCTAGCCGTGAACATGGGAGTGGAGCTGAGAGTTGAACCCCTCCATTATTTAATGCTATTAAATGGTATAACGTGTTGGATAAAGTTAAATAGTATAACTCTATAGATGCATGATGAACAACATAACAAGACTTAAATTCGTAGCAAGTTACCTACGATAAAAAACACAAGCACACTTGTCACCTATTGAATTCGTAACAGGTGTCGTCTGCACAAAACATATATAGAAAAAAAAAAAGTGATCTCATTCAAAAGAAAAGGCCTATCGGCCTAAATATATATATATATATACAACATTGCAGAAATTTCGCATTTGGTCTCATGTGATATTATGTGTGGTCTAATATGCATGGTCTATGTCTGGTCTGATATGTTTGGTATATGTGTATGTTTGGTGTGATATGTGTGGTCTGATATTTCTATGGTTACGTCTATGTGTAATTTGATCTCAGAGTCTCAGTCTGTGAATGTCTTAGTGTTTTCCTTTACTTATGCCAAGTTGGGGTTTATGTATAGTCTATGTCTATGTATGGTGCTTCACTGTATTCCTTTATCTATTTAAATTTGGTCATGTTAAATTATGTGAGAGGGTATGAGGCAAACAATTTCACAACTTCAAAGGAATGTTGGCCGAGTTGTCAAATAGTCATTGTTCTCTCTCAATAATGACTTCTTTTAATTTTAGATAGTGAGTATTATTATTATTTCATTTTCACTATGATTTTCTTTAAACTCATAGATACCATATTTTATTTTTAGCTTATTTCTGTAATTTCACTATATATTCATGTATCTCAAATCTCATTGATGTATATCAAATCTCATGAATTCCTTTCATTTATGTCAAATTTATTCCACGGATCAATTCAATTATCTTATGGATAGGAATCTCCAATTGAATAGCTGAGATGGTAAAGCATAATCAATGATCCTTCGAGATAACTTACAGGGATTTCAACACATGGGAGAGAACGAGAGAGAACACATAGGGTTTGGGGAATGGAAAGGTTCAGAAAACCATGAATCTTGACAGGTGGATTGCGAGGTTGGTGAATTAGACTAGTGCTACCTATGAAGGATTGTATGGCTACCTCTTCATGGGGGAGAGATCCCCTCCTACTGAAATGTTATAAGAGGGGAGAAAAGAAGTAAATATCTAGGGCCCCAAGGCGGGTCCCGATGTTAGGGGCTGAATGGAAAGCTAAAATAAGAGGGAAATGACTGCCACAAGTATTGAAAAAACCTAGATTTATCATCCCAGCCAATAAATTGGATGAATACAGGAGTTATATGAAATACCATGCATTAATATGTAAATTCATCGGCATTTGGCCAATAGAGAAAGATATATTCAAATGGATATAGGAAAAATGGTAACCCAAGGGTCATATCGACTTGAAATTTGGCCCCAGAGGGTTATTTACAGTGATATTTACCAATCTTCTTGATAAATAAACGATCTTTGAAGGAGGTCCTTACTTCTATTACAATGCAGGGTTATCTTTACGGTAGTGGGAAGAATAGTATAACACTAATCAAGAGCATTTTTTGGATGCACTTGTTTGGGTTCAGTTATTCGGGCTTTCGATGGACTTCTGGGACCTTGAAATTTTGGAAGGCATTAAGAACTCTCTCAGAAGCTTTGTCAAAATTTGTTGACGTAACTCATCAAGGTTGGTATACATCTTTTTCCCCCATATGTGTGTATATGAATATATCTGAACTGCTTCAAGAATCTATAAAACTTGGATATGAATGTAAAATATGGCACCACCTTTTCTATTATGAAAATATTCCATTCCATTGCTGCAGATGCCATGAATATGGACATATTTATAAAACTTGTCTGTTGAATAATCCTAAATAGAATCCTAAATAGATGCAAGGGAATCCACCAGAAGGAACTGAAGGGTCACCTGAAAAGTACAATGGTTTTAAAAATGTTACAGGTAAAAAAAAGAGAAATAAGCCACATGCAAGCCAAAATAATAACTCAAAACACAAAAGCACACAAAATAGATATGAGATTTTACAGGAACTAGGGGAAAACTCGAAGGAGGGAGAAAAAAGTTCTGAAGGAGGACAGGGAATGGTACCTCAAAAAAAATAGAAGGCGAAATGTAAGGTACCATAGGAATCGAATGAAACAGAAGATTATGGGGAACCCATGGAACAAACACCAATGGAAATAGAATCGAACAAGGAGGATTTAAGTATAGAGGAAGTCGTTTCAAAATGACTCCTGAATGAATGGAGGAATATAGATGGTCGCTTCATCCAGGATGATTAGAAGAATCTGTACAAGCAAACATTTGAAAAATACTTGATATCCCAATCTCATAAGAAAATAATCTCTTTAGAAAAGACTCCCTCTCAGAACCACAACACTCAAGCTAAAGGAGGAAAAAGAAAAGGTTGTAAGAACGTACAAGAATCTATCCAAATGGTAGGAGAAATGATAGTTAACACAGGAAATATAATACCGTTAACAATGGTATTCCAAAAACCCCAAAAATTTATTCAATGAAAGTGATCTCATAGAATATAAGAGGCTTAAATAGCAAAGGAAAATAGAGGTACCTAAATGACATATTAAGAACAAAATTGTCTCAAGTAATGCTGATACATGAAACGAAAATCTATAGTCAAAAACTAGAAGACATCCTTAAATTATCTAAGCCTCATTATCAAGTAATGGCGATAGATTCGTGAGGCAGTGCTAGGAGAATTGAGATTTTATGGAATCCTGCAGAGATTATGGCAAAAGACTGGATTGGGCTACCACGAATTCTTACAGGAATTTTTAGAAAAATTGGAACCAGAGAAAAAATCCTAATTTCCTTTGTCTATGGGCCTCATATTCCAGGAGAGAGAGACGTGTTTCTGAATAGTATAATAACACTTCATAATATGCATACCGAGAAATGCTGGATGTTTTGAGGAGATTAAAATATGATTGTAAATTTGACAGAGAAGAAAGGAGGTACAAGGAGAGAGGAGCCAAAAATCAAGCTCTTTAGGGATCTGATCACAGACCTAAGGCTTGTGGATATCCCCACACTGAACGTTAAGTACACTTCGAATAATACAAGAGGTTTTGATCATCAGATGGCCTTAAGATTGTACAGATTCCTATCCTTAGAATCTCTTGTAAGCACAGATGTTTTCTATGAAGCAGTTATCCTCCCCACTTTGGGTCAAATCATTGGTTGATTAGAATGGAAATTGACATGAAAGAATTGCATAAAAAATTTCCATTTAGATTTGAAGCCTTCTGGCTAAGGGAACCTAACTTCTTGGAAAAAGCTAAAGGGTGGTGGGAAGCAAGCCAAGTTTAGGGCCGAAACAGAATGCACTCTTTTCAAATTTGGCTGAAATTTTTGAAACAAGAGATTAAAAAATGGAATAAAACTGAGTTTGGAAACATTCAGCAAGATAAGGAAAGGTTGCACGGAGAAATGAGCAAGTGCAACAATAAATTATTTCAAATGGAAGGACTAAGAATCTAGTCCTAGAAGAAGGAAACCTTCTAAGTAAACTAGAAGGACGTAGGAAGCAAGAGTGTATCTTATGGAAGCAAGTATACCATGTTCAATGGCTACAAGGAGATAAAAATACAATTTTCTTTCATAAGGAAACGATCTAGAGAAGACAACATAATCACATATTTTCCCTAAAGGACCCAACAAGAAATCAAATTCTCCAACATAACAAGATCGAAGATATGTTAGTTAGTCGTTTTCGTGATATTAATAACAAAACATGATTACAATAGATCAGAAGCTATTGAGCGCATCACCTGAAACATACCTACAATTGTCAGCAGTGAAATAATTTGGCTCTCCTCAAGGAAAACACTTTAGAAGAGGTTGAAGAGGTAGTTAAAAATCTGGCAAAAACAAAAGCCCCTCGCCCAAATGGTTTCACTATGGAATTTTACCAAGCTTATTGGGATAATATGGGAAAATACATATGGGAATTAGTTGAGGAGTCTTGCCGTTCACAACAGATCTATCCAGCCCTAAAATCCATCTTTATCTCTTTAATCCCTAAGCAGGAAAAATCGGATGTTCTGGCAGGATTTAGGCCTATTTCCTTATGTAATTTCATTTACAAGACCTTATCTACTATCATAGTTAATAGGTTTAAACCTCTCCTACCGACCCTCATTTCACGGGAACAGACAAGTTTTGTCAAAGGCACACAAATCTTGGATGGTATAGTAACAATGCAGGAAGCAATACACTCTCTTCAAACCCTTAAAGCTAAAGGTATGTTGATAAAACTTGATCTATCTAAAGCTTATGATCGTGTAAGAAGGACCTATCTTAAATTTGTACTCCAGGCCTTTGGATTTGATAGAAGATGGATTATATGGATATTTTATTTCATATCTTCCCCTAATTTTCCAATCTTTCTCAATGGTGTTCCATCCAATCTGTTCAATGTTAGACAGGGGCTTCAAAAAGGAGGCCCCTATCATCTTTTATGTTTTCATTGCAACTCAAGACCTTGGTCGTCATATTAAAAGTAAGGTTAATGGAGCATAGCTGAAGGGTTTGAACCTTTGGGGGCTTCATCTGATCCTTTCTCACCAGCAGTTTGTCAAAGACATTATGCTCTTTTTTCAAGCTACACTAAAATAATCTAAGGCCATTGTATCCGTTCTCAATAATTTCACGGAATCCTCGAGAAATGTCATAAAAAATGACAAATCCAATGTCTGTTTTTTTAATACTAGTCTATTATCTCAACGCTTCCTATCTCGAGCTATGGGGTTTAAATTAGGATCCCTTCCCATGAAGTATTTAGGAACTCCCCTCATCATTAATTCCCTCAAGATCACAGGCTAGAAAGATCTCCTTAAACATATTCAGGGCCACCTCCAGAATTAGGCTTTCACGGTCCACAATTCTCCTATTCAGGTAGTCTTATTGCGATTAGTCTTACAATCTATTCCAATTTATCAGTTGTCGAGGTTGGAAGCCCCTCAAACCATTTTTACTAACATGATCAAGATATTCAAAAAATCTAGGTGGAAGGGTTCTCAACAAAATCATAAGTGGGCTCTTCTCTCATGGGATAAGCTAACCAAAATAAAGAAAACAAGAGGATTGGTATTAAGAGATCCATATGTGTTGAACCAGGTGATGGGAGCTAAACTTTGGTGAAAATGGCTTCAAGGGGTTCAATATTTTTGAAAAAATATTTGGGAAAGGAAATATGAAATGCCTCACACTACTGCATGAAAACTAAAGGTTCAAACATCCCTGAAAGGGTCTAACATTTGGAATTCGGTAGCTTTAAATAGATATCTTGTTTGAAAGCATAGTTTCTAGGAAATTATGGGAGGTAATACAACCCAATTTTGGGAGGACTCCTAGTAGCAACATGAAAATTATTCAGTCAATTAGACTTAGGAGAAATCTTCCTCTTCACCTGTCTGCCAAAAACAAGGTCTGTAGCAGACTTCTGTAGTGGGGAGACTGAGATGAAATGGAGAAAATGGAAATTAAAGGAACATTGGCCAGATGCCCCTGAAACTCATCAATTGGATAATTATGAAAAATAAGTAAAAACCATAAAACTGATAGTAGAAAATGGAGAAGATATCTTGAGATGGGGATATCGTACTAAAGGAATGTTCATAATACAAGAGGGATATTACATAAATTCAAACAATCTACATAGCCTATAAGCTCCTCTCTAGAAACAAATTTGGACAACTAAACATTGGTTGGAAAAATGAACATTTTTTGTGGCTTGTTAGTCATATTAGAATCCATACCTAGGATTAGTTGTAGAAAAAAGGGACACATGGTCTATCGGTATGCATAATGTGTAAGAACAACGAAAGGATTAAACACTTGTTGAATACCTAGTATCTGGCCAAAACTCTTTGGTTGAACATATCCACCGCCTTCCAACAAACTGATAGGGGCAATATGAGCATCAAACATACCATTGAAACTTGGAGAAAAGTGGGATATTCCAGCGAAGTCATTAACAAAGCTTGGAGGCTATCTATGGTGTTTCTTCTATGGGCCATTTGGAAAGAATGGAATTGCAAAATATTTAGAGAGGAGAATAAGCATAAAGAAGAAATATGGCAGTTAATCCTTGACAATATTAGAGAGACCATCCTAGCCGAGAAATGGGATCAATCAGATTGGAAAACAAATGAAAATGAAACTCGTATCCTAACTATGCTTAACTTAAAACCTCAAATGCAGACCCAATCATTCTAGAAAAAAAACAACAACCAAGGCGTAACCCACAAGACAAGTTTCAAGTTCCACAATAAAGGTTTCTAAAACTTAACTATGATGGGGCCTCTAAAGGCAACCCAAGTCAGGTAGGAGAAGGTGGTATATTCCGGAACTCACAAGGTGCGGTTTCAGGAATATATGTGATGGATCTAGGGTTTTCCACAACCAATGAAGCATAATTAATGGGAACCAAACAAGGTTTGATAAAATAGTAAGAGAAACATATAAAAAACTCATAGTAGAAGGGGACTCTGCTATGGTGACAAGGGTTCTACAGAAGATGCAACAGTGGATATGATGGGAGAATATTAGCCAAAGCTGGAGAAAAAAAATGCCTAATCCATGAAATCAACATGATCATCTCTGACATAGGTTACCTGATTCCATCACATGTTCACCGAGCAGGGAATGAAGCAGCCGATTACCTCGAAAACTAGGGATGAACTCATGCATGATGACATTTGGATATTAACCAAGTAGATATGGCGAGAGATGAAGAACTACAACCCCTTCATTCAATTGTTGATAGAGACATTGAGAATTCTTGGGATCCCCGATTGGGGTGCCACATGGGAGATGGGAGGCATGAGGTGGCATGTGGCGGTGTGTATCACATGAAAACTTAAGGATAATGACGACGGGCGATCGGAAGGGTGGTACCATCACTAAAAGGTTATAATGATTGGCAAAGTATACGGTGGAGTCCAAATAACCCTGTTAAAATGATTTGGGAAACAACGCTAGCTCGTTAAGGGATTTATGAAGGTAGGTGAAGGAAAGAACGATATTTTTTTCTGGGAGTAACTTGAGGAAGGGGGAGAAGACATAGTGCGCAAGAAGGTCGGAGTGTTGCGAGCACACCTTATTACTGAGTATGTGATATCTCTCCTAACTATGCATCTCGTGGTCAAATTAACCATTCTTACGGTCTGTTACAAAACAAATATATGTGAAGACATGTTTCCTTTGTTGTATAATTGGAATTCTAGAGTTCATTGTCTAGTTTTAGATGGAGGCTGTAAAATATTTGTGGGTTTGAACGACCCAGACTCTAACTGCTACAATATTTTTTTAAATTTTGTTTATTTTCTCTACATGTCTTTGACTTAGTGATATTCTAGTTCATTTTCTTCAGAGACTTTCCATTTCAATCCTTTGTATTATGATAATGATTTTCTTTTCTCCATGTCTTCTGCTATTGATTATCCTCTTGAATCCCCTAGGCCATGCACTCAGGTCTACATTATTCCTATACCCAGCACACTGTGTGTATTGCCAGGGCTTTTCCTTTCTTGTCCCAGAATTATGAATTAGAGTGCATGGCTCAGAATTACCACCCTGCAAACTGTACTCGACACAATTGGTATTCTAGTCTTATTCCCTCTCAATTGTTTTTTCATGTGGTCAGTTCTCTGTCGGGAATGTGGGCGGATCTTCAAGTCCTAAGGTATAATCTTGTTCTTAAAGCTTCAATTTGGTTTATAAAGGTTGTATTTTGGTTTCAATGGGCCTTTCGCTTACTCTATCGAAGTATTGTCCTCACCATGTTAAAATTGTGAGTTGAGAGGGGTGTTCATGTTTGTGGGTCTCTTACCTTTAGGTTTTGAGTCTCGCCATGTATTTCTATTCCTATTTGAACAAAATTTTCAATCCTACCACCCTTCTAGATATACTATTGCTGAGAAGGGGGAACATGGATGGCTATCGCTCCATTGATTGCAAGGATATCACGCCCGGCCTGGTGGGTCATTTTCACTATTGTTTGTATAAAAATGCTATTGACTTTATGATGCAAAACACAGGTTCCTATAAACTCTATAGATTTTTTACTAAACCACTGGGCAAGGACTTGATAAAGCACTTACAGTTTAATCAACGGTTGGTACTACTGCATGAAAATATGGTTAAAGGATAGATGGCCAAGAAGGAGGCTAAAGATAAAGGAAACAAAAATAGACCAAGCCAATTGTGGGCCCTAGCAAGGGAGGAAGAAAATAAAACAAGGAGGTAATGATAAACCTCTTTGATGCTTATTCTACAGACATTCCACCATAGGTATGAAACCTTATCTCTAGCTAGGAGAGAGACTGTAATACCAAATATGAAGGAGAAATAAAAGAGGAGGCAATGGATTTCTTGAAAGACCCTGGTAATACAAGAAGAAGATTGTCACTTTTTAACCAGTCTATCCATATGTACTAGACGCTTAAATGCGCTATGGCCAAGGCAATCATTAGTATACAAGAAATTGGAGGATACCCAAATTATGCCTTTGTTTTACAAGAGATAAAGAGAGAGATCCAAGAAATTAGTGTGTCTCAAAATCATAATACTATTCGTCTTGGCCACATAGATCATCAGCTGCAAAAAATGCACCAAGCGGATATGCCCCGTTTTAGTGTAAGGACCTGGCACCAATTGAGTCATCAGATTAGTGACATAGTATTTTCTCTAGTTTTTGTCTATGTATGTAGCAGATATCATTTACTATTTGAAGTTAGAGTATGTAAGAAATAGTAAACTAGACATAGATTATACTATAAGGTTCAAAATTTTTCAGCACTGGATGACTTATAACTCTTTAAGGTGGGCAACAAACCTGGTTTCCTTTAGGCAGGTTGAGGCTGTCAAGTTTTGATATGATGTAACCTACTATTTTTTTTATTAATAGAAAATAGAAAAGGCCTTCTAAACTTACAAAATAGAAATATAACTTGCAGGGATTCAATTACGGGTACATTTCCCTAAACTTTGATGTCAAGGAAAACCATAGTCATTTCATTTCAATTTTCTTTTCTTAATTTTTCCAGTCCTCTAATGATTGAGCTAAGAGGCTCATTCTACAGTCTAGTATGAGGGACATGTGTAAGTATGTCACGTCCTCAAAAAAATAATAATAAAAAATTTAGCTCATGATGGCCAAACAAAAAAACATAAATTAAATAAAAATACAATATTTTGATGTCTATCTTAAATAATATAATTTTATACAAATAATGTGGGTTACGAATAAAATGTTTTAACATGAATTAATATAAAATGGCTCAATACACATGTTATTTATTCTTTATGACATTCAAAAATGTAATTTACATGGTAAAAAATTACACATTGTTTTTTGCACTCTAAAATAAGTTTGCAACAAAATAACTTTCATCCCTTTGTGCTTTAGATGGATCTATGCTAGTTGAGCCTAGAGGTTCATTCTATAGTCCAATATGAGGGACATGTGTAAGTATGTCACATCCTAAAAAAAAATAATAAAAAATTTAGCTCATGTTGGTCAAACAAAAAAACATAAATTAAATAAACAAATAAAAATCTATTAACAAAACAATTACCTTTGATATTTCACTTTCAGTTTTAAAGTAATAGATACAATATTTCTATGTCTATCTTAAATAATAAAATTTTATACTGCTGAAACATCCAATATGGGTTATGAATAAAATATTTTAACATAAATTAATACAAATTGGCTCAATACACATGTTATTTAATCTTTATAACATTTTAAAATGTAATTTACATAGTAAAAAATTACACATTGTTTTTTGCACTCTAAAATAAATTTGCAACAAAAGAAATTTGATTCCTTTGTGCTTTAGGTGGATATATGTTGGTTCTACAATCTAGTATGAGGTACATGTGTAAGTATATCACGTCCTCAAAAAAAAAATAATAAAAAATTTAGCTTATGTCGAGTCAAACAAAAAAACATAAACTAGCAATTGCACCAAATGTTACCAAGGAAATGTCGTAAGGAAAAAAATAGTAAACAAAAGATAAAGAGAAATAACTTACACTATTCTAAATTTTTTGAGATTCTATAACCTTTAAGAAAAATATAAATCACTTACATTGTGCCAAATTGCTAAAGCCTACCTACATAAAAACTAAATGAGGGTAATCAATTTGGGATAATGTAAAATATTTCTCTTTATCTTCTATCTTTGGACGAAATTTTGTTTACTAATTTTTATTCTCAAGGATTAATTGATATAATATATGTATATATATATAATAAATACATACTCAAAATACAGTGAAGCAAATGAGTTTTTATCTTTGAGTGGATCACATACAAGTATATTATTAATAAATTAAATACTAAAATGTATGCTCTTTCCAAAGCACTTACTAAATTTATATACTCTATTAATTTACATTTTAACTTATTATTTTACTTTATTTTATATTCTATTATTTTATTATTCAAGTATATATATTATATTCTTTTTAAATTTGAACATATGTTAAATTATTTAAAAAATATATTTGAACTAGTTATATTTAATTGTAATATATAAGATATAATTTATTTATTTATTTAAATTAATCAAAATTTATTGCCAATTATCTCTATTTTTAGATACATTCTCTATAATTTTATTTGTATTTAACCTATTATATCTAAAATATTGTGAATGATGATATAAATAAGTTTTAATGGATGGCTAAAAGGAAAAAAAAACATTTTATCAATTTCTCTTACACTCAGGATGTTTTGCCTTTAGAGAAATAAGATTATTACAAATTTACAATGGATGCATTTTTACCTGACTTATTTGCAGTAAATATCCTAATTTTTACCCTTACTCAATCTAGGTCAATTTCTCGATTGTTTCTCTTTCAGAGAAATATGATTATTACAAATTTACAATGGATGCATTTTTACCTGACTTATTTGCAGTAAATATCCTAATTTTTACCCTTACTCAATTCGGGCCAATATTCATTGTCATGTTGATGCATTGTTAGAATTGGTAGTTTTAGACAGAATAATTCAATAATGTTAATTTGATGAAAAAGTTGTGGATTGGTAATTTGTTAGTCATTCCATTGTGAATAGACTTTAGTTTATATGCTAAAACAATTCAATGTTCAAATCCATATTCACACTTCAGTTATGTTTTACTAAGGTGTTATAAACATTCAAGGCATGCATGAATGGAGATTTCATTCCAAAATTTTCAAACTCAGAATAATACAATAAAAGTTTTTTTTTTTTTAGAAGTAGAAATGATTTTTAAATCTAAAATCTATAACTCAATAATGTTAATTTGAAGAAAAAGTTGTGGATTGGTAGTTTGTTAGTCATTTCATTGTGAATAGATTTTAGTTTATATGCTAAAACAAATAAATGTTCAAATCCATATTCACACTTCAGTTATGTTTTACTAAGGAGTTATAAACATTCAAGGCATGTATGAATGGAGATTTCATTTCAAAATTTTCAAACTCAAAATAATACAATAAAAGTTTTTGTTTTTTAGAAGTAGAAATGATTTTTAAATATAAAATTTATAATTTACTGGAATTTTCTAGAATTAAATATGGTAAAAATGATTTTTGAAGCTAAAATCTATAATTGAAATACCTCTTTTACTGCATGTAACCTTCTCAAATTTTTTTTTTGATATATCATCTTCAAATTATATGACTTCCTAATTTTGTATGTCTACAACTCTGCTCTTGCTTTTGCTACCTAAACCAATTTAGGAAAAATCTAATTTGCATATTGCAACCAAGCCAAGATAATATAGGAGCATGAGAAGTAAAGACTTCACAACAATTTTCACAGTTCAAACCACCATTTATTGTGTGACCTGGAGCCACTAGAAACTAATGTAGAAATTTATTGTGTGACCTGGAGCCACTAGAAACTAATGTAAAAATTAATATAGACATTGGGAATCAGATTTTAAAGCTGAACTATATATATAACTGATCAAGTTTTTATATGCCAGTCAATGTAATTTTCTAAAAACATATTCTTTAACGTGCATATTTTAAAACAAACCTTATTTGCCTCTTTAAAAAAACTTGAAAACTTAGATTCAACTTTAAAGCCTACCTATTACCTTTTCCAGCTTCGTGCAGCTGACTAAACAACAAAACGATTTTTAATTTCTCCTTCACTTTATTTTAATGAAAAACACCTTCAATTTCTTTTATGCGTTTATGTAGACCATTTTTTCTTGGGAAACTCAAATGCACACAAACCTGTAAATTTCCCTCTCGTGTTTAATATGAAGACAGGGTCTCTCCTATTTAATATGAAGTAATAGTATTTATGTATGGTAAAAATATATAAAATAGTTGGTATTATTTTAAAAATGGATGTTTTTAGACTACGGCAAAAATTAATGGAAATTTTGTTACTGAATGTTTCACAATATTGATATCGAACCTGTGGGCATCTAGCTCTGAAGATGTGAACCCAATACAAACCAGTCGACCAGTGTCTTCCTCATTTGATATGAACGAATTCTCTGGTGGCAAAACATACTCCGACCCTTCCGCAAAGTGAAAAGTATTACTCTGAAAGATCATACTTACAATTTTAACAGATATTGAAACCAGGGAAACCCAATTGAATCAACTCCCTTGTTTTTGCCAAATTCTTCGAAAATATTTCTTAGTGTGAAAAAATTTCTTAGTGTGAAAAAGTATAATACTTATAATGTTCAGATGGAAGCTTCCGAGTAATTCAAACCCGAAGGAGAGGAAAAACATATAGGATGATATATAACAAAACATGAAATAATGTTAGGCCATCTGAGGAATCTGAGTATCCTGTCACCTTTGTGTAGCGACACGGACATTCAAATTGAATCAACTTCGCATCGCTTTTTACGTTAAAGGAGGAGGAGAGATCTGCGTGTCTACCACTCCCTGGGACAAATATTAATAAGACTCACTGTTTTCAAGAAATATCTTTTTCACTACGCCCACTCATCACCTTTTGGTCTCCATCATCTGAGACCCCACACAATCTCCTCTAGCAACCACATCCTCATCAGCGGCTACTGCAGAAGATGAATGATTCTATATTTTTAGGAATATATTGTCAAATAATTTTAGGTTATGAATTGCTTGCCCAAACTATGAATTAAGGTCACCGAATGAAGTTATGAAAATTAGTTAGTACCCAATTTAAAAAATGATAATTATGTACATAGCAAATCTAAAAGCCAAGAAATTGTCGAGGTAACCAACAGAAAATTATTCGATTAGGAACACATCAAACTGTAAATCCGAAAGAGGAAATGCACAGAGCATGAATATATGAAATATTTTTTCCATTGTGTCCTTGGGATGGAAACAAATGATCAGATTTTGAAATCGAAAAATCATAGCTACTTCATATGCAATAAAATTGCAGGAGTTGATAATTTTGTAGACCCCATATGCCAATTTTCACTCAAATAATTGGTTGCATTGAAAAAATCGGTAACAGCAAGCTAACAAAATAGAATTAACTAAAGTGGATCGATTTCGTAACAAAATAAAACAATGGACCCTAGCTGCTAATCCTTCATTCCAACAGAAATTTAAATACCGAATCCCAGAGAGAGAGAAAGAGAGACGGTTCTCATCTTTATCATCTTCCTGTGCTAAAGCCGGAAGATTCAAATCAAAGATTGGTGGCATCTCGTTATCCATTTCGCAAGGAGAGATGTTTGTGTCTACCTGCACCCCCAGAAAGAAAACGAATCAGAATACGTGTTGCAGGAATTACATTTTTCAGTACACACTCTTCCACCGATTCGTGACATTTGTGTCTACTCATCTGCCGCAGAATCTCCTCGAACAACTTTGTTGGCATCGGCCGCTGCTAAGATCGATAACGTACTCCACAAGATCAAGGGAAGGACTAGGGTTAGAACAAAGGCGATCAACTAAAGGAATCCGATTGGGAAGTCGGATCTCAGAAGGAGGAGGAGCAATCCTTTTGACTTTTTGATCCTCCATTTCGTCTACTCGATTCATGAAAAAAGTGATTCCAGGGTTTCTCTTGTTTGGCGATATCAATTGCTTGAGCTTCAATGACAGAACGAAGAAAAACAGCAAAGATCAAAGGGTGTGTATGCAGAAGTGAAACGCTTGCAAGTTGCCCAGGAAGCTTTCATGTCGCGTCGCACTGAAACCATGGGAACCAAGCTTATTGAAGCTAGTTAGAAAGTATGGGAACCAAGCTTAACGAAAATCACCTCGCTAGTTAGAAAGCAGTTAGAGAGTATTGAAGCGGGAGAGTTACAGACAAGTGAATAACTAATAATAAATCATAAATGAAAACTGTCACATATTATGACCGGAAGATAGGTAGGGAGTTGTTTTCAAATAACAATCTTTTATGGCTTAATTAAATAAACAATTAAAAATCTATTAACATAACAATTAGCTTCGTTGTTGATATTTCACTTTCACTATTGAAGTAATAAATCCAATATTTGAATTTCTATCTTAAATAGTATAATTTTACACAAATAAAATATCCAATGTGTTTTATGAATAAAATATTTTAACGTGAATTAACATAAAATGCTCAATACATGTTATGTAATCTTTATAACATTCAAAAATGTAATTTAAGCACTAAAAAATTACACATTGTTTTTTATCCTCTAAAATAAGTTTGCAACAAAAGAAACTTAATTCTTCTAAGTTCATATTAAATCTGTGCTTTAAATAGATCTATGGCGGTTATCATTGAAATTGAAATTTCTTATTTCAAAACAGAAGAAGAAGATTTCCATTTAATTTCATACCGTTCGATTCACTACCATTAGGTTCGGGGTATGTCGAATTTTTATAGATTTGTGACGATTTTGTTTCTTCTCTCGGTGGTTCGTCTTCGGGATGAAGAGTCCTCTGGTTAGTTGTTCTTCGAGTGGTTTGAATATTGCTTTGTGTAGTGATGGAGTTGGAACGTTTTCTCATTGTACACTTGAAGATACCAAGTGTATGTTTATCAGAGTCATCTCGTGATTTCTCTGAAACTCTCCTAAGAAGTGAAGTAGATTGTTTGTGGTTTGGCGAAATCGATAGCCATAGAGATGTTGTTGCACGCAGAAGAACCGAGACGGAGCCATTGTCCGTGCCATTAATTTATGATGTTTTTTATGCAACAAACAATATATGTTTATATTTAGTGATCTGCACGTTTCATCTCAGGAACATACATAAGATGATCTATAGTCCACCCAAATCTACATTCTTCATCTGAAAAACCGTTAAAATCCGCAGAACTATTCATGCTTCAAAACCTAAGTTGAGCTTTAGTGCACAAAGCTCTGCATAAATTGATCCTTGGCACATAACTCTGCATGTTTCACCTCAGAAGTCGTGAGATTCCGCATATACATCTTTCGTCTTGGCGATCCACATAAATAATTCCTTCATATCATTTTAATATTTTATTGGAAAATAAAACTACACGTGTGTTTTTTTTGGCTTTCATATCAGTTTTAGATTTGCACATTCATGAATGAATGAGTTGTTATGGACTATTGAATAGTCGACGAACTGTGGTAATATGTAAGCACTATATGGTATACTTTGATATTTGAAATAGTACGACAAATATCCCTTAAATTGGGCGTGTTTTTATATAAGTGTTAATTCGCATGTTTATGATAGGTTGTTCTCGATTGCTCGTTCTGTTTTTTTGAGCTGATGTCAACATTCCGATTTTAGATGTCAATAAATATATTTTAGGTCCCGGGTACTTTAATTTTTTTGGGTTTTCTCAAATCGATGTAAGGTTCATACCTGTTATATTAATGACATACATCAGTTCTAGGTACTCATCCGAGTGCTACCTTACCTATCCATGCGATGAATTGAAACATACGCATCGAAATCACATCCACCTTTGCATCCGTCAATATTATGCATGGAATACTAAAAACGTTGTAATATTACAGTTCATATTCAATAAAAAAACGAGTAATGAGATCATAAGACGTTACACCCAATTTTAATCCCAAAGAATTCAGCAATTGAAAACATCTCAACTCACTACTTCATGCTTACATCATTGAAACATCTCCATCCATCACATATTCCACTATCCTTTACAATTCCAATCTACAATAAACCGACTGTGCATTTTAGTATGTCCCCTACTGTGCGTTCTAGTATGTCCCTGACGTAGGACATTGTCATGATATTCACGTCGCATTTTTTTATGGAGACGGCCAAGGCCTTTGTTTAGATTATGCCGCAATTATTAAATTATGTAGTGCCTCCATTCATAGCAGTAGTTTAATGTTTATGTATGTTTAAACTTCCAACATTATTCTATTTTCGTTTCAACACTAGTATACGGTGGTATAGTTAGTCTAGTTTCGGTTTTTAGTTCGTGTAGTTTCGGTTAAAGTATTGTAGATTTGTTTTATTTAAATTAGTTAAATTGTAGTGTAGTTTTGTTTTATTTAAATAGGTTTTTCACCTATTTAGTGTAGTTTGGTGTGACTATAATTTGGCGAATATATCGCAACTATTATTATTAAAATGAGTTGGCGTCATCGTCAAAATCATTTTTCCATCTTACCTATTTTATTATAAAATTTAATTTCTCCAACTATGTTGTTTTTGTTTAAATTAAATGGGTTTCTTTAATGATGTATGTGAATTATGTTTTTAAATTTTATAAATAAGAAGATTTTTTTTTTACTTAATTATTTAGTTTAGGTTCTATATATTTCCATTATTCAATTAATATATCAATACTTATAATTTATCTTATATATATTTTTTTCTATTTTTTTTTAATTGCTAGTATATACTTTAATTTAGTTTTAGATAACTTCTTTATTAATATTGTTGAGTTTATTTTATTTTTTTTATTAATTTTAAACATTAAATAATTAATATGCTATTAGTTTTGTAATATGGTATATTTTATAATTCAAATAATATAATGAAAAAAACGTTTAGATTTATATAATATAAAGTGATATTCTATTAAAATCTATATTATAAAATGAGATAGTAATGTAAATGTTTTCTAAAATTATTTTTGAATTTTTGTTTTATTAATGTCTCAACTATATCATGTATGTATAAATTTTTAAAGTAGGCTAAAGTAGGTTACGCTACGCTAAATTAGGTTAGTTGGCTAAGCTACACTAGGCTATAGTAGACTAGGCTCACAGTAGGCTATGCTAGGCTAAGCTAGACTAGGTTAGGTTAAGATAGGATATAGTAGGCTAAGGCAGGCTAGATTAGAGTAGCCTTGAGTAAAGTAGGATAGAGTAGGCTAGTATAGGCTAGGCTATGTAAAAGTAGACTAGTAGACTAGAGTAGGTTAGGCTAGAGTAGGCTAGCCTAGGCTAAACTAAAGTATGCCGTGCGAGGATAAGATAGAGTAGGCTAAGGTAGGCTAGGCTAGACTAGACTACAGTAGGCTAGTGGGCGAGAGTAGGCTAGTGGGCTAGAGTAGGCTAGACTAGGCCAGGCTAGATTAGTTTAATCTAGAATAGTCTAGGCTACAGTAAGCTAGGATAGAGTAGGCTAAGCTAGGCTAAATTACGATAGAGTAGGATAGGCTAGGCTATAATGGGGTGGAAAAGGTTAGGATAGGGTAAGCTAGACTAGCCTAGGGTACAGTAGGCTAGACAAATCTAGATTAGGATAGAGTAGGCCAAAGTAGAGTAGGAAAACCTCGGCTAGGATAGAGTATGATCGGATATGCTAGGCAAAGCTAATGTAGGTTAGGCCAAGCTAAGATAGACTAAAGTAGGAAAGTAGGCTAAGCTATGCTAAGGTAGAGTAGAATAGGTTGGAGTAGACTTAGCTAGGCTAAGCTAGAGTAGGCTAGGACAGGGTAGAGTAGGATAGCCTATACTAGGCTAGGTTAGGATAGCCTAAGGTAGACAAGGCTAGGCTAGGCTAGGGTAAGCTAAGCTAGGCTAGGCTAGAGTCACCAAGGCTAGACCAGGCTAGGCTAGAAAAGGCTACAATAGTCTAGGCTAGGCAAGGCTAGGCTAGGCTAGTCTAAGCTAGCATAGGCTAAGCTAAGCTAAGATAGAAGAGTAGGCTAGGCTATATTACGCTGTGATTGAATAAACTAGAGTAGGCTAGGGTAGGAAAGAGTACGCTAAGCTAGGCTAGGAAATATTAGGCTTGTCTAGGCTAGGAAACGGTAGGCTAGGACAAGCTAGAGTAAGATAGAGTTGGCTAGGCTAGTGTAGGTTAAGCTAAAGTAGGTTAGAGTAGGCTAGGTTAGGAAAAGTTAGGTTAGGCTAGGCTAGGCTAGGATAGAGTATGCTAAGCTAGGCTAGGTTAAAGTAGGATAGAGTTGGGTAGGCTATCTATGGTATGTTAGAGTAGGTTAGGCTAAAGTAGGCTAGGCTAGGCTCGACAAGGCTAGACTAGTCTAGGCTAGGATAGCATAGGTTAATCTAGGCTAGGCTAGAGTATGCCAGGATAGAGTATGCTAAGAAAGATTAGGCTAGGATTGAATAGGCCAAAGTAGGCTAGCCTAGGATAGAGTAGGCTAGGGTAAGCTCAGAAAGAGTAGGTGTGGCTAGGCTAGGAAAGAGTAGGTTAGGCTATGCTAGAGTAAGATAGATTTTGATAGGCTATGCTAAAGTAGGTTAGAGTAGCCTAGGTTAGGCATGATTAGGCTAGGATAGGTTAGGCTAAGATAGAGTAGGCTAGGTAAGGATAAGGTGGGCTAGTGTTGGATAGAGTTGGGCAGGCTAGTCTAGGGTAGGGTATAGTTGGTTATTCTAATGTAGCTTAGAGTACGCTAGGTTAGGTTGGGTTAGAGTAGGCTAGGATAGGCTAGGCTAGAGTTCATAAGGCTAGGCTAGGCTAGAGTACGCTAGTATGATAGAGTATGCTAGGATATGCTAGGATAGGCTAGGTTAGGCTAGCATAGGTTAACTAGTCTAGGCTAGTGTAGGCTAGGCTAGAGTAGCCTAAGCTAGTCTAGGCTAGAGTAGGCTAGGCTAGGATAGGATGGAATAAGATATAATAGATTAGGCGAGGATAGATAAGGCTAGGTTAGGGTATTCTAGGCTAGGCTATAGTAGTATAAGCTAGGTTAGGCTCGAGTAGACTAGGCTAGATTCAACTAGGCTAGTATAACATAGGATTGAATAGGCTAGAGTAGGTTAGGTTATGATAGATTAGTCTAGGTTAGGCTATGGTAGAGTACAATAAATATGAAGTGACAAAATTTCAAAAAACCTAGGTGATAAACCAAGGAAAAGATCCTCTAGTGGATTTTTTTGAGGAACCTCTTATAAAAATAGCCCAGATATCTGTTTGTAGTGGAGGTCTCTAGAGGAGGCTCGCGGATGGAGGTTTTTGTGGATGTTTTTTTTTCCATTATGTTTTTAATCATAAACCACACCGATGAATTTAACCCAAAAAGCACCAGTGCTTACTACAAATTGGCACACCGAAACACCATTCTCTCCGTACAAACCCACCTAATGTGTCTCATTACTATATCGCACTAGTGCACTACTCAGAAACATGCACGGTATGTCTTACAAACCCATTCCAAAATAGAAACAAGCTCGGTGCACTAGGCATAAGCTGCCTAGTGTGCCTCAAAAACCTGCACACTGAAACAATGTTAAATAAAAAAATTGCGAGCCAAAAAATATGTATTTTCACTTATTCAGTACTCCAGAGCTCTCAAGCACCAGTGCAAGCTTCCCTGGTGTGTGGCGCCCTGTCATCGGTGCTCCCGTTTCATGCATTGTTTCCATCCATTTCCCACCTTCTCGAGTTCAAATTTTGCAAAACGGTGGGAAATTATTTTTTGTAAATTATTTAGAAAATATGCCTCCTCGACGCCTAAATGTACAGGTATTTTACTTTTTTCTTAATAATTACAATTTTTAGAAGATTAGATTTGTTAAAAGACTTAAAATTTACTAGTTAAAAAAAAAAAATTCCTGCGCAGTGCACTCGAGCCATTCGGTTCGCACCGTTCACGATGCTGCATGTAAATTTACAGGCCAAACTCCGAACAGTGCTAATGGAAACCGCATTGGGTCCAATGCGTTACCAAAAATGCACACCATGTATTTTAAAAACTAATATGGTGGTTTGGTCGTTTAAATGACCGTACTGTTGACTATGTTCCAATGTCAGGAGGGCGGTGCGTTAACCAAAATATCGGCCCCACGGTGGATAGTTCGGTCAGTGCACTGCCATCCGAACACTGGTACATACTCAACGATACTTTCATTTAAACGACCGCACCATTGACCATGTAATGGTGTTAGGACGGCAGTGCGCTAATGAAAATATCCGACCTGGGGTGCATAGTCTGGTCGGCACACTACCCTCCCAAAACTGGTACATAGTCAATAATGTGGTCCTTTAAACGACCATACCATTGACCGTGTACTGATGTGATGAGGGTGGTCTATTGACGAAAATAACTGCCCCGGGGCAGCTAGTTTCATTAGCGCATCACCCTCCCAACACTGGTACATAGTCAACAGTGCGATTGTTTACAGGACTGCACTGTTGACCATGAATTAATGTTGGGTGGTGCGTTGACCTACCTATCTTCCCCCTGGTAGATAGTTCTGTTAACACACCATAGGATTAAGTACATTTCATGTTTTGTGGTGCACTGCAAATTTTTAACAAAATTTATAGCGAGCATGATAAAAATGTATCACCAAAAGATAGCATGAATGTTTTTTTGGCTAATTTATTATTTTTTTTTTTCTTTATATATATATATATATATATATATATATATATATATATATATATATATATATATATATATATATATATATATATGTCTCATTTAATAAAAATAATGTATTTAATATGTGAATCATTTAGCTACGTCAAAGGATAGAAGAAAGGGAATAGCAAGAACATATGGCGGACCAGTATAATGTGGTTCGCCTGTGGGAGGGACGAGAGAGGGAGAGACTTATGTACCCTCACCCTATTACGACAGACACCCAGTTGCTCCTAAGGGAGCTAAGCCTTCTCAAGTTCTATGAGGAGGCTACATCCCTGAAGGGCCATAATGGGTTATTGGGACAAATCATCTTTAGGTGGGATGCCCACCGACAGGCTTTCCAGGTTGGTCCTAACGAGTGGTATGTGCCCACTGAGGAGGACATATATTTTATTAATGGCATATCTAGGAGAGGTAAATATTTTCCCTCGTTCACAGATGTCCTGGACAACTATGCAACATGGAGTTAATTGGTGTACTCCCAGATATATATTAGTGTCAATATAATTTCTCTTAGTATATTTTCAGGTCTCCCGTGGTTAGTTACGTATTTATTTGTTTGTTTTAGAGGAGGTGAGGTTCCTCTCACTACTGCTAACAACCATTTCACACCATACCATTCATGAGCAACACATTAGTTGCTCGATTTTATTTTATGTTGATTCTCTATTACAGGCACCATGACTAAGAGGTGGTCTACCATTTTTTTGTGTCAGTTTTGTATAGAATTAGATAGACGTTGTGCTTAACAAGGGAGTGTGAACATCTCTTTTTATTCAGAGTTATTTTGTTTATTTTTTGAGAGGTTTCTAGAGAAAAGGTCTACTTTTGTTCGGCAGCCTCATAGACCGATGTTGCACATATGGATGGAGATGTGGGGCCAGATGATGCCCAAGAGGGGCAAGTCTAACTTTTCTGCCAGGATATCTCATGATGAACTGGAGTTGCTATCTAGTGTTGATGAGCACACCTTCCTTTTGGTACCATGCCTATATGCTAGTTTGGATTAGAAAGGGTGTGACAACATCCTCTTCAAAGATGATGAGCCATTGGATGAGAGAGGTAATATTAGTGTTTTATTTAAATTTATTCTAACATGTTCTTTAACTTGTTTTATTAAATTTTTTAATGAAATTTTCTAATTATTGTTCTGTACTTATATATATTTTGTAGATATTGGGTCATTTGTTGGCGATGAGATGCCACCGCCACCATATGATCCCGGTGTAGATCCTACAGACAAGGAGATGGAAGATGCGAAGGATCGGGCTGGTGAAAGACCTATTCCTCATGATCATCCACACGTACCAGTGGGTGTGAGCCTAAGACCTGACACTCGATTTATGATGGAGTTGGGCGACCAAATATATCAACTCCTAGTGGAGGAGGGAGTCAGACAGGTCACTATCAGAGAGATATAGGTTGATAATTGGATGAAGATGATATGGAGAGGAATTCCCCATGATATGTTGACCTTGATGCGGCATATCATTGGAGCTACCATATTAATGGCGCAGGAGAGGAGGGTCAATTGACGTAGGCATGGTGGAGATATAGTACGTTCACAATCGATCAACGCATCATATGATGATCATGATGAGGGGAGTGATCATCGTTCATCTAATACTCCACCTCGCGCTAGAGATGTGTAGCCTGCAGCATCCAAAAGTCATGATCATGAGTAGGCACTTAATCGTTAGGAGGGTGCAAATCCATCTGAGGAGGTAGGTCCATCAACTCAGCAGGTCGGCACATCAACCACATATCAGCAATCTAGACCATCCACGAGTCATTGTGAGCAAGCAGTTGATCTTGATTAGCATGAGGCACCTCCAGGTTAGCAGGCATGTGATCGACATCTATTTGAGCATGTCGAGTCTGCACCATCGACTGAGCATGCTTTGACTATTAATACTATTGATCTACCACTAGCTGATATTTGACATTTTTTTGTAGTTATATTACAGTTGTATATTTTTGACATTATATATATATATATATATATATATATATATATATATATATATATATATATATATATATATATATATATATATATATATATATGTTCCATGAAAAATAACCCCTGTGGCGTATGTACTTAGTTTACATGTTGGTGTTCATCATGATGTGTATATTGTTAGGTTATGTTAGATATGTTCATTTAATGTGAAACTTGCAAATAGATGTGTATGTGATAGCAGTTATTTGACATGAGATGTATATTTGATGTTTGTGTTATGTTGATGCTATACAATGCTTGTGTTTTGTTAGATGATCATGATCACGATGATTAGATGATGTTAGTGAATTTGAATGTATTTTTTAGTTGAATATGATGTTTGTAAGATGTTTATCATGATCGTGATGTTTATTTTTAATATTAAATCATGATATTTATTAAATATTAGGTCTTGATTGTAATTGAAAATTTAATTTTAATTATATGTAAAATTGTAAAATTGTAATTGTAGTCTTAATTGTAATTGTATGTAAAATATTTGTAAAATTTTAATTTTATTAATGTGAAATGATTGTAATTGTAATTTTAATTGTAAAATTGTCATTGTCATTGTAATTGTAATTGTATGTAAAATTCTAAAATTTTACAATTGTAATTTTAATTGTAATTGTATGTGAAATTGTAAAAATTGTAATTCTAATTCTAATTTTAATTTTAATTGTATGTAAAATATTTGTAAAATTTTAATTGTATTAATGTGAAATGATTTTAATTGTAATTTTAATTGTAATTGTATATATGTAAAATTGTAAAATTTTAATTGTATGTAAAATTATAAAATTGTAATTATATGTGAAATTGTAAAATTGTAATTGTAATTGTAATTTTAATTCTAATTCTAATTTTATGTAAAATATTTGTAAAATTTTAATTGTATTAATGTGAAATGATTGTAATTGTAATTTTAATTGTAATTGTATGTGAAATTCTAAATTTGTAATTGTAATTGTATTGTGAAATTATAAAATTGTAATTGTAATTGTATGTATTGTCATCATTCAATTTTATTAAAATTGTAAATTTGTAAAATTGTAAAATAATTGTCAATTTTGAACCATAACTACCATAAGTAAAATGTATACGGTAAATACTATTAAATTACCATAATTGTAAAATTGTAAATTTGTATGAATATAAATACTTGTAAAATAATAAAGCTAGAATAATATGAATTTTTGTAACATAGTAAAGTTTATAATATAATGAAAATAAATTCATGCACTTTAGAGTTATCATTATTTTATTATGATCTTACATACCAAAAATAAGAGCATACATTTTAAAGATATCATTCACACACATTTAAAGCAATCAAGTAGGTTTTTTATTTTAGGAATTGACATTATAAAAAAAAAGAACTTTATGAGTACACCATTTTTTCGAGATCAACATAATTGCAAATTACCAAGTGAAATGATTTTAACATTAACATAATGCAAATTACTAATTAATTCAAAATACATATTATAATGTTTCGAAAAAAAATGTCTTAGTTATAAGGTAATTAAGTACTCTTCTTTATTAAAACCCATCTTAAAAAGTATAAATCATGAAATAATACATGTACCATATCACTCTCGGTTCTCATGATCACCCTCATTATCTTCCAGCTTGCTTGGCATGATAACACTGTTGTTCTAAAAAAAAAAATTGATCTAGGGTCATGTCTCAATACGAACCACCAATCCCTGTCCAATACATCTGGGTAAAAAACCACCTGGTTGCAGTGTTTGGGGAAAACATAGGGCTCCTTAGCTTCATCCCACATCTTTCTAAAGTTGATACATATCAACCTACTATCACGAGATTCCTTTACATTATTCTATTCATAGCTTTCCCACCACTTGCACCTAAAAATGACACTTTGGAAAGAATAGAAATCCACTTCAATGATCTCTTGTATCTTTTTGATGTAATCTAATGTCCCTCATACTAGGTTTTAATCATGGTGGCAAGATCAACTAGACAGATCAAACTTGAATTCCACTCCACAGTGTTGTGTCATGTGTCCATCATTGACATTTTCTATGCGAAAATGGTGTCCATATGCCCACATAGATGGGAACAAGTGCACCTATAAAAAATTTAGAAAATCATAGTGTCATGTGTCTTATAATAACCCAATATTTAAAATATGAAATATAGATGTAATTAAATTCCAAGGGTACATTATTAAGTTTTAAATGTACATAAATAGATTATTACCAAGTGGGTGCACCCAATCTCTATTTTTATTACATCCTCTTCGGCACGTAGGTAATGACCGGTTGCACCGTATTTCTCTCAAAATTAGTCAGCAACCCAACTATTAGGGCATATTTTTGGCATATTTTCTTTTAAATGATAAGGATAATGCACACTTCTACCATTCAAATGTCTGAATTATTTCCTGTCACTATCCCATTTCATCCTATTTTGTTCATACAGTGTGATCCATAGTTGTCTCGCTTTGGAAATTTAAAGAACAAATTTATTGATTGCTTCAATTTCTACATTCGTTGATGAAATAAAATTGACATATAGTACATATGAGATAAAAATATACGTTATATCAACATGAATATTTACTTGTGTAAATTTGAAAAATTATAAGTCGCTTACTCATTATCAAGCACCTTTTTCCATTCATTTGTAGCAGCTCCCCTTCTCTTTTGTCTTCATCCCTTTCATTGTCCCAAATCACCACTCCTAGTATGTTTTCGATCTCCTTGATGTAATCACTGGCATAATAGAAAGACTCATAAGATATGTACCCCTATGCCATAGACCCCTCGGGTTTTTCCCTTTTTTGAGCAGAACCTTACAATTGCTTCATGTACATGTCTAAGAAGAACATCCAACGACATGAAACCACCCGAGCTAATTCAACCTCATCTACTAGGTGGATTAGAAGATGAACCTGTAAGTCCAAGAAACTCGTCGGCAGTTCCTTCTCAAACATATAAACAATATCAACTATCTCTTGACGCCACGATGGAATTCTAGCCACGTGAATCTCCTTTGACATGATCTAACGTACAAATGCAGTTAATTTAAATATGACACGTCCTAGGTCTTGGGGGAATTAATTTCTCACAAACCGACGCACGAACAAAGGATAATGACATGGAAAATATATAAACACATGCATTAATATACAAAATTAGTTATGTTTTATGATCCCTACATGGGATAAAATTTATTAATATAACAGATAAAAAAATAATTATTTTGACATTATAAGTAATCTTAGAATATTCAAATGGTCATGTGATTTCAACCTTGAAAAATGGCCATCCACGGTGAAGCAGCACCATAGTGAAGACCTGTATGAAAATGACACCGTCACACACATTATAACTTATTTTGCCAAGGAAAGATCATCTTTTTTTAAAATCCCTGGGACATCACCTTCTATGAAATACCATTAATTATAGGGACCAATTCTTGCCTCTGATCCTATACTTTCCAATCATCTTGGCCAATGTTTCTTTATAGTTTTTGAAGTAATAATATATTTCCTAATAGCCAATCGGTCACTTTGTTTCGATGATATGTGCCTCCATAAAGAAGATGAAACATTTTTAAATATATGCATGGGATCTAATAAGTGGGTAATCTTAAGATGCTCCCAATATGGGAGGTTATAAAATATGGATTTCCTTTTCATCCCAGTGGGCAATTTCTCATGATAGGTGTTGAAGAATTATGGATCATCGAACATAGGCGTCCCATTTGAATCAAAATTTTCTATGAACTATTTCTCCTTATCTCTCTCATATTCTCTAAACCATTCAGTCGGTATCGTTATTATAGGACTTTGGGTTCTCTCTCGTTTTCCATTGAAAGAAGATGCTACTCTTCTGTAAGGGTGTTCTTCTGGGAGGAATACCCTTACTATGACATTTGCTCCAAATTCCGATGATGGAAATGTTGCTCTTCTGACACATAGGCATCCCAAGAGCAATATTTTGAGGTGTGCCAAAACATGGTTTCTCCTAATGTTGGACTTCCAACACTTGAATTTAACATAGGTATAGTGATGGTAGGTTTGAAGTTTTACATTGGTGTCATACTTCTGACGTTTAATAAATCATCGTACTTTCGAAGGTAAAAAACGTCCCTAGTCTGATGCCTTCAAATGTTTCCTATCCTTGCCTCCAAACGTCGCTAGTCCAACGCCTCCGAACGTCACTAGTTCAATGCCACAAAATGTCACTAGAACGATGGTCCTGAATGTCGGAATACCGATGGAATGAAATTTTTTTTTTAAACTATTCACTGCTACAATGACGACTGTACAAATTCGAAACACCAACGAAACCACAAATTGTCATAAAAAGGAAACATTGCTAGATAAATGGTTCTAAAAACTCAGAATACGAAAGACACTACGAATATTTTTAAAAAAAACTTGACATCAGAGTACCGATGGAAATAAACTATTTTATAAAAAACATCAGATCAGATCATGCGTCGGAATACCATCGCTAACAATATAATATTTAAAAAAAACGTCAGAAGAATTGACTAAGAAGTTGTGTGAGAATACCAATGCGAGTGGAGGACACTAAACTATTATTCATCCTTTGTATGGATGATGTGTAGCCTATTTTATATAACCTTGTAAGTTATATATATATATATATACATGCATACATATATATATATATATATATATATATATATATATATATATATATATATATATACATACATACATACATACATACATATATATACATACATACATACATACATACATATATATACATACATACATACATACATACATACATATATATACATACATACATACATACATACATATATATACATACATAAATACATACATACATACATATATATATATATATATATATATATATATATATATATATATGGGATAAAATGGAGGATGTCTGGTAGAATTAGCAACACCAGGTGTCGTGAGGGGGCTAGTTGTAGTGGTCATTGTAGTATTGAAAGGGATAGCATGTTGCGTAGTTGTTTATTATGTTGATATGTTTTTTTAAATGAAATAAAAATCTCATATAATAACTCATGGAATTAAAAAATTTCAAATGACACATAAATATGAAAATGCAAGGGTTCCTTTTATAGATGAGAATATGACAAAGAAAGTCTTGACTGATTCATCACAAGTTACAAATGTGTCTTTGTAGCCTGCAAAAGCCACTTTTGAATACAGACCTACAATAACTACTAAGAGAATGTTTTCCTAGGCATTGGTGCTTCCGTTTGCAAATTTTTCTTCTAAATGTGCTTCAAACTTAACGACAAGACGTGGAATTGGATGCAACAATGTTTTGGATGTGGTAAGTTTTCTTCTAGGTATTCCTTCAAACAATAATTTCTGACATGTTTTAGATTCAGGTGAAGTTATATAGGAGAATCACTTCCTTGACATCTCATTTGAGACCTAAGGAAAATTATTCAAGGGTTGAGGTGGATCAACCCTCTATGAATAAGGCACTAAGATTTCATCCTCAAAATCTTTCATCAACGACAAGGATATCAAATTCACATATTCCTGGAATAGTTTCCTAGAGGCTATTTGCACAAGCACTCGGTATACATACCATCTCTTCAACTATAATTAAGGGTAACCTAACTAGAAGTTCAATTTTTGCGACCTCTATATCTTCATCTTCCAAGGGTCTTTGAAAAGGCCAGAAAACTGGATCTATAACTGATTTTGAATACTCTAATGTATTAGTTTCGAGTACAAATACAACTATCTCAGCCAGTAATAAGTCTTGATTCTATGATAATTAGATAAAGTTGATAGAGCCAAATGATTTTGTTAACTGAAAAAGTTTAGGTTCTATTAGTATTACGAGATAGGCCAAATACTGGATTCCAAATTTCTCGAAATCAATTCCTAGACATCCTAGTATAATAATAGGTTAATACCTAGCTCTACATCACCTTCCACTTCCTCTCCATGTTAGTGCCATGTTAGTGAAATGTTCTCACCATGTCATAACCACATCACCAAATATCCATGTCATGATGATACACCATCTACCAAATAGGTGTGCCACATCATTCTAATTCAATGCCACAACGTCATGAACCAAATAACAATGACATGTTATTTTCCATGTGGGTGTTCCACATACCAATGAATACATTACTGTTGTTCACCACAAACTACAAGTCTAGGCTAAGGCAACTATTCTCAAGTTTTGAGCTCTTTTAGGTTCTGAAGGAAGGTCAAGTTCACAGGTAAGTTACTAATTTGACCCTCCATAAATGTTTTTTCACTGGTCTAGGGTATTCTCTGTTGAAAAGTGTAACTACGTCGGTCTTGATGTTGACTATGTAATTGTGTATTTATGTAAAGAATAAGACAAAGATAATAAAATGTATTTTGTTGTACTTGCTTCATGGTTTTGATGGGAAATATCTAATATGTATATAGACTTCTTCTTGATGTTATTATGATTTATAACAGTCATTTTCATGTTAATAGAGTCATGTTACACTTGAAAGAAGACCTCCAAAAGACAAGACATGGTCAACTTGAAAGTTGGCCTCATTAAATACATATTTGACATGTCAGATTACAAAAATAAAACTCATCCATTCAAGAATTCAAGTCGGCTTATTTATGGAAGCCTAATCAATATAAATAGCAACCTCGTCTCAGTATACAAACATAGATTTTCAGACATCTTCTGTGATATTTTCGGTGACCTATCTCTGATTTTTTTCGGTGACAAGACAGAAGTAGTAGGCCTTGACCCATAGGAGGGCGCCTACAAGTAGACACAACAACCTTCACCATAAATTGCATAACATTCTCCCATTTACTTACTTAGAAAAATAAGAAAACAAGAGCATGTGGCAATGTGTTTTTTTGGAAAAATGTGGAATAATTACGTGAAAAAGTTGACATAATTATATTTCATGGGTTTTCCACATTGAGACTTGTTCGTGAGAAGGAAATATGTAGGCATTGTTGGCTCAATAATTCCCATGTGCACTTATATTTTGAAAAACACCTTTGAGATTCATCTTTGACGGCTCAACGTTGTGCCTGTGTGTGAGCCAACATGCATACACACACCAACATAAACGTAACTATTATAAATATTTATGTAATTCAAATACAAAATATGCAACACTATGAACCTATAACCAATACCAACTTTTTAACATTATAAATTGTATCCTAACTCGAAAAAAATAACAATGATTTTATTTCATGTACTGAATTCTTGGCATTAAAATGAATCGCTAGAGCAACTTTAGATACCTTGCATAAAATAAATAGTTAGTGATGATAGATTAATGTTTGTAGGAAAATATTTGTTGTTGCAATTTGTTTTAGAACCTCCGCAACCATTTAAAGAAAGGCACTTGTTAACTAATAAATTGTGTGAGAATACCACTGTGAGTGGAGGATGCTAAACTATTATTCATCCTTTGTATGGATGATGTGTAGCCTATTTTATATAATATTTGAAGTTATATATATGTTTATGGGATAAAATGGAGGATGCCTTGGTAGAATTAGCAACACAAGGTGTGGTGATGGTTCTCGTTGTAGTGGTCATTGCAGTATTCAAGGATATTTCATGTTATGCAGTTGTTTATTACGTTGGTATGTTTTTTTTTGATGAAATAAACATTTTATCTAATAACTAATGGAATTAAAAAAGTTAAAATTACAGATAAAGATGCAAACACAAGGGTTCCTTTTATAGATGAGAATATGACAGAGAAAGCCTTGATTGGCTCATCAGAAGTTACAAATGTGTCTTTTCAACCTACAAAACCCACTTTTGAATACAAACCTACAACAGTTGCTAAGAGAATGTTTAGCTAGGAATTGGGGCTTCCATTTGCAAATTTTCCTCCCAAAGGTGCTTTAGACTTAACAAAAAGACGTGAAATTGGAGGCAACAATGTTTTGGATGTGGAATTTTTTCTTATAGGTATTCCTTCAAGCAAGAATGCCTACCTTTTTTTAGATTTAGGCGAAGTTATATAGGAGAAGCACTTCCTTGGAATATCATTTGAGACTCGAGGAAAATTATTCAAGCGCTGAGGTGGATCAACCCTCTATCAATAAGGCACTAAGAGTACATCCTCAAAATATTTCATCAATGACAAGGATGTCAAATGCACATATTCCTGGAATAGCTTCCAGAGGTTGTTTGCACAAGCACATGGGATACAGATTGTATCTTCAACTAGAATTGAGGCTAACCTAACTAGAAACTCAAGCTTTGTGACCTTTATATCTTCATCTTCCAAGGGTTTTTGAAAAGGCCAGAAAAATGGATCTATAACTAATTGTAAAGATTCTAATGTATTAGTTTCGAGTACAGATATGACTATCTGAGCCAATAATAAGACTCGAGTATATGATACTAAGATAAATTTGATAGAGTCCAATGATTTTGTCAACTAAAAAAGTTTAGGTTCTATTAGTATTGGGAGATAGGCCAAATATTGGATTCCAAATCTCTCGAAATAAATTCCTCGACATCCTAGTATAAAAATAGGTTAATACCCAGCTCCACATCACTTGCCACTTCCTCTCCATGTCAGTGCCACATTAGTGTAATTATTTCACCATATCATCACCACATCATGAATGAGCCATGTGATGATGATACACCATATACCACATAGGTGTGCCACATCATTCTACTTCAATGCCACAACATCATGAACCAAATAAAAATGACATGTTATCTTCCATGTGGGTGTTCCACATACCAATGAATATATTATTGTTCTTCACTGCAAACTACAAGTCTGGGCTAAGGCAAATGTTCTCAAACTTGGGCTAAGGAAACAATTCTCAAGGTTTGATTTTTTTTAGGTTCTGAAGGAAGGTCAAGTCCATAGGTAAGTTACTAATCCAACCCTCCAACAATGATTTTTCATTGTTCTAGGGTCTTCTCTGTTGAAAAGTGTAACTAGATCGGTCTACATGTTGACTATGTAATTGTGTACTTATGTAAAGAAAAATACAAAGATAATAAAATATATTTTGTTTTACTTTCTTCATGGGTTTCATGAGAAAGATATACTATGTAGATATATTTCTTCTTGATGCCATTGGGATTTATAAGAGTCATTTTCATGTTAATAGAGTCATGTTACACTTGAAAGAAGACCTCCAAAAGACAAGACACGACCATCCTGAAAGTTGGCCTCATTAAATATATATTTGACATGTCGTATTACAAAAATAAGATGCATCCATTCAAGAAGTCATGTTGGCTTATTTATGGAAGCCTAACCACTATAAATAGCAACCTCCTCTCAGCCTACAAACAAATATTTTCAGACATCTTCTCTGAGATTTGTAGTGACTTATCTCTGAGGTTTTTCAGTAACAAGAAAAAAGTACCGTTCGGTGCATATCTCATTTCGGATGGGTAAAACAGTGATGGAGCTCGGATAATATACAGCAAGAATTTTCGGATGATGACTCAAGAAAAATATAGTGATTACAGTTTATATTGTAGCACAGAATTTGGGCAACGTTACAATGACACTTTCTTTATAACAGTGATGGAAGTCAGATAATATACAACAAGAAGTTTCGGATGATGACTCAGGAAAAACACAGTCATTATAGTTTGGATTGTAGCACAGACTTTCGGCAACATTACAGTGACACTTTCATCACTGGCTCAGCGTAATATATTAGTATATTTCGGTGACATGTTCTATTGATTCCTTAGTTAAGGAGTTAGCACTTTCACAAGTAGAATCTCCGTGCTTGATGTCACTTGGTGATACTGTAACAATTATTTAGGACATGTTCCAAAGCTATAACCTCAATTTTTTGAATATAAAAGAAGTAGAAGAGCCTCAATCCTAGCTAGGATATATACAGTTTGAAGGAAGGCCAGCACAACCATGATATAGTCATGGTTTTTTTCAATGCAAATATGATGTTCAGTAATAGGTCTCGGTAGCACAGTGCTTCATGGTGAAATCAAGGAGGATGACTGTGTCTTCATCTAGGAGAGGCAGTTTATATCAAGGTTTTGATCATGGTCTTTGTTATCATCAAGTGAAGAATATGTAAGAAGAGATTTGCGGGTTTCCCCTCAAGAGGAGAGGTTTTATCCCTAGCTTGGAGCCTAACTAATGTGTCATTGATATTAATTTTTTGATGGATATTTAATGTATTGAACGTAATCATAATTATTAACAAAGATAATAAGGAAAGAATTAACACAAAAAGTTATCATATAAGAGAATTTGTTTTAACTTTTTCACTATCTAATTCTCAACATTCTCCACAGGTAGTTGTGATACTAATGCAAGATACCACAAATACCTATTCACTTGATAATAGCCTGAGCTTCTGAGCCTTCACGAGCTTATCAGACATGGATTCAAGCCTACTATTGACTATCCAAGCTTCATAGTACTGTGTTCTTAAATTTTATCACTGCACCAAGCCCTCTCCACTGAACCTTGATTTAGGTCACTTCCAGTCTAAGCCTTCCTGTTGACTGTTTGTTATCCGAGCTTTTGGAGGTGACAATACACCACAAAGGTAAGCTACAATACTGTTCACACGTTGGATGCCGAATATCCGATTTTGAACTTCTCCAGTAGGCAGCTTCTCCAACACGTTGGCTCTTTTGATGTTTTACATTATTATAACTCATTATACATACAAAATTCAAAGTATAGGAGATCTCCCACACCCCTGGTTGTTCAGTGCCTCGCTCTCTTTGTGGGAAATTGGAATATGCTTCAAAGTTTTAAACTAGAAGCCATAAGGTTAGATGGATGTCAAAAACGATATGTGATAAATAATTGGGTGCTATGTGCATATATGTTATATATTTCACACCATTTAAATAGCTAAGGGGTCAAGTAGATAGATGATATGTTGGTGATCCTTATAGAGATATTTAATAGGTAACAACCTATCAGTTATAAAGAAAATATGCATGCATGCACTACCAAAAAAATCATGTAAGAAAGGTTCCATTTTTTCATCTAATAAGTAGAGTATATATAACAGAATATAGAGCTTTCCTGCATGCATGCAAGGGGTATGCTAAGATCAGTTCTTTTTAAATACACCAAATAGAATTTTTCGATAGATGTTTCCTGTCAACAAGAGCAAGTGGGCTTGTGAAATTAATCATTTAGCTAAGCTGTTACAATAGGGTGATATACTTTATAACCATGCCTTTGGGATTGCATTCAAAAACACCTTGATAAAAATAAATCCTATGCTCAGTAACACAGCTATGGCATGTAGATCTATCACTTAGAGCAAAATTTTGTCTTGTAAATATGATTCTTATTTTAATAGGAAATAGCATCTAAGAACAATGGTTTTAGAAAGGATACAATACCAGTTGATGAGATCAACACTTCACCTCAACCAAGATGATCCTCCAAAAATTTGGTTACATCACACACCGATGAAACATTTCCCATAACAATCAATTGCATAGAAATACAGCATGAATGAGACATAGATAAAACTACCATCGTTGCAGGAAAACAAAAACTCAAATTAAATTTAACAGAGTGTATATCTGGTTGAAGCTAAAAATAAAGCTACCAATAGTAGCCTCAAGATCCTAGAAGTTACAATGCAATTTACATATGATACATAAATAATTGATAATATCAAGCTTAAATAAAATCAAGATTTCAGTTCAGATTAGAAATCAATTTAATAATGCCACCTCAACCCTATAATAAATGGAATAGATACAGTTATTTGAAAAATTGTAATTTTAACACTCTGCATGTAACATTACAATTAAAAAGGCCACATGACACATCCTAAGTGTAACACTACATGTGGAATTAGTAAGAGGTAACATGGAACTAATGAGGAGATGTCTTCTTTGTATTTTAGGAACCTCATCATCCATATATATTCATTCAAAGTTTAGAATATTGCATTCATCACTAAAGGAGTTATGTGTGTTATTTTTAGTTCTTATCTTGCTCAATCTCTGCTCATATTACTTACTGACTGAAAATACACCTACTGACTTTGTACATGCCATGTGTCAATGTAGGTCACCCTATTAGTTTTTTTCTATTCAATAGAATAAGTAAAGGTGCCTGACTATGTCTCACTAAATATTCTATTGAACAGAGTCAACCGATTGCTGGAAGAAGTAATAATATGGTCATTTTGGATCAATCCCAACTAACTATCCTCATATAATCTTCTATTTTGTCTCAAATCCCTTACAAAAACTCAAACAATACAAGAGGATGGACAATATCCTATACTCTTTTACATCACACTGAACTCTTATTCTCATGGGAGCTAATTCAAATTACGTACCATCTATCATTTCACTGATAAATGAACGAATAGGTTCAAGAAAAAGAAAAAGTTCTGTTATTTAGACTAAAAAAATCCATTTTAACCTAAAATCTATCAAGCGCACAATCTAACATATCCACTACTAGACAACATTATTCTACCATATTCCATTTTAAGGTAGTGGATACTATCTAACATATTCTAAAGTAAGATCTTTGTGGCAGATGGTTCGGTAGTACACATTACTTCATGAGTTCAAACACATTTTTTTTATTACAATCCTTTTCAAAATGCCCTAATTTGCAACAATTAAAACATCCCTTAACATAATTTGAAGTTCTCCCTCTTGCATCTTCATTCTTGAAAAATTTTGTATCGTTTGCTCCACCACCCTTGTCTTGTTCGATGACTAAACTCCCATCATCTTTGCATCTATACGTAATTGACTATATGTTCCATGGATCTAGTCTTTCCATATCATAAGTACTCCTTCCCTTAGTTTTTTCCTTTGTTCCAAGGGTATGTTCAATGGTTTCATCACTGTTTTAACATTTTCCTTGAGATAGAATGCCATAAAACTCATCAAATCTTCTCACTCAAATTGTTTGAAAAACACACCGGTGAAAAATACTCGGTAGCTACTTGTTAGACTCCCGAGGGTAATAGGATGATATTAGAGGTATACTCGACAAAAGTATCAAAAGCCAGTGTTTGCATTAAATGAAAGAAAATAAATAAATCATATGTACACACTGCATAGCTAACAACTTAACATACATCAAGCAAACATAGAAATGTGGGGGCAGCCAAGGCATCTCCTGAAAAGGAGAGATGAAAATGAGAAGCTAAACTAGCGAAAGAAAAAATAACAAGTAACAAAACAGATTGGTATCTCAAGAAAATAAACCCTAGACATTGAACTAGAGAAAAACCTTGTGTCAGAGGAAACAAAGAACAAGAAATCCTGTGAAAAAAATTTGACCATATCACAAACAGAGAGAAAAATTAAATCCTAAATTGCATAAGAATCAGAGAAGACCACAACACTGTAAAAGCACCAACATTGAGCTTTATGAGGATATAAAGTGTTTGTTCCAACATGTTTTCATGTAAACATGGATAATGAATTCATGATAAACACTAATGACAAGGAGAATGATGGAGAGGAGGTTGGCAGGAGATCCTACCCCAACGTAGGGCATCCTATCAAATTCATTTCTACTTAACTTCTATGGATTCATGATCAATATTGCAATATTGTATCATTCTATAGAAATGTCCTTTATAAGGTGCAATGCTCAAATCATTCATGGTAAATGATAGTGATTTATTTGAAATTAAACTGATGATTGCATGTTTTCTAAAGATGAAATGTCTCAGATCTATGTCAGAGAAGGCTCCCATTAATATAGCAGCCATTAAACATCAATATATTATACTACTAGAAATTCTGCCTCACATCCATTTTGTTTGTAAACCTAAAGAATTATTCAATCTAAAAGATGACTATCTTTCCAGAACATAATGCATGCATTAGAACCAAGAATAAACATGGTTAATTATGTGGAGATAAAAAAGTAACAAAATAAAGCTTAAAACAACAAGGCTCACAGAATATTGATCCATTTAGACCAATGCAGACGTGAGTGGTTAAAGTTAAACCAAGCGACCAAAAATAGTGAATAAATGGGAAGCATATTAGAGTTTTTTGATATAAAAAACCAATAAATTCTAGTTTAGGAAAATAATATTAATGTAAAATTGTATTTAATCAAGAAACCATATTTGAACTACTTTATGCCAATCATATCGTACATACCTTTCCATTGAAGACAAAATATTAGTAGTGTTGCCTAGATTCAGACAACTATATAATAACTTGTAAGCTACAAATTCATGATGAAAACCCTCAATTCATTTAGCTTATAGCCCTTGAAGTTGTGACTCGCACTGTACCATAACAATGTATATAGTTAATTCAAAAGGGAAAATAACACATCCCAGATCTAATTTAAGTTTTAACTATTAGGCTTGATAGTGCAGATTTTAGTTATTTTTTCCATATTTCACGTAGGCTCTTTTCATATATAAGACTATGAAATGTGCTAAGAACAGAACTTCTACGGAGCTAATAAGTTCCCTTGTGTTCAAATTATATCTCTACACTGACTTGTTGTCTTAACTAAAACATTGAGACTCGTCTCAGCCACTATGAGCAAAGACAATGCAAAGTACCTTACAATAGTTACAAAATACTGGTGACATTCATAAGTAGAGGCACAAGATAACTATAAGAAGAGAAGGAATAACTCTCAAAAATAATCCTATGGTTAATCCTAGAGGCATTAAGATAGAAAATTAAAGAAGATAAAACGTTTTTGAGATGGCTTTGCAAATAGCAGATGGAATAAAAAAGGATATGATATAGAGTCTAGACACACTAATCCTGTTTGAACGTGGCTATCAAAATGTGGACATTTTTTGAAACAAGGCACTAATTTTCTCACAAAAATTTAAAAAGTAAAAATATGTCCATAAATTACAAAGAAAGACAAGATACAAAAGCAGCAGGTAAAAATTACATGATGACATAATTCATACCTGGTTATATTCGAGCATGTCTCTAGCCCCCTGAACTAATAGAGCATGTGTTTCATAGACCTGCAACAATATATAAATGTTGATTTCCAATACTTTATTACAATATTTCATTACTTTGATTCATTGAAAAACACATAGATGATCTACACTGAAGTAGTGGATACAGTCTAACATATGTGCTACATAACCATGTGCCATTTTAACCATATCTACTACCAGAAAACACAACTAGTCAATGGGATTTGACTTTATCTCAAATTGAATTCATTTATATTAATTTAATGAATAGATACATCAATAAAAGTTCATTTTAGGGAGTAAATTTATGGTTGGGCTCCAAAACATTTTGATTTTCTTAGGTTGTCAGAAACAAAGAATAAAAATGGCGTGATGCTCACAATTTTACAAAAATCCTAAGGGAAATTCATGAAAATATTAGAATGAAGCTACAATAGGGTAATGACAGTGCCTTGAACAATAGGCCTTCTGGAGCAGAAGCAGAGGAAATACACAAGCTTGGGTTGTAACAATGTAACATAGTGTTGAGCACATCATGTTTCAAGATCAAGTTTTGGGTTTCTTTAGCTCAGCTAGAAAATTTATTCAACCTCTCTCATCTTGCTCTACCTTTGCTCCACAATAAATTGGTATAAACTCCTCAATATTGATGCCAAATTTGAAAAATTATCAAATTGCTAGTGCCCAAGGAGTGAACCTTCTATCTTCAGTAGTGGAAGGTATGAAAAAGGATTGAAATACCTAGGCTGATGAATATTAACTGAAGCTTCTTATAATGAAACCGTTTTTAGAGTGCAAGACCTGGGCTTGCATTGTCTTTTGAGCTGGTGGCCTCCACGTGCACCCATTATTGGAAGTGTCATTCCACACTTGATTTGCAATTCATCAACTACATGACATTGTCTTTGGAATGTCAAGACATTACAAATTCAACTATTCAACCATCATAGCTTAATTATGAGCTTAATCCTTAAATCATCATAGAGATTTATCACCCTTTGTTGATTATGTCTCGTCTAAATTTCACCAACATTTTCAACTGATCACATCTCAAACCCTAAGTAGTTCTTAAAATATTCTCTAATCTATTAATATCCATCAAACATTTCATCTGCAAGAAAAACATAGAGGAAAGGATCAAGTTTTGATCCAAATCGTGACTATGTGCAACAAATGGTAACAAAATATCAATGGTACAAATTTAAAATAAATACTCAAGAGCACCATAACATTCTAACTCTAGATAATGATAGGGGACCTCCCCAAGACTCACTTGGTTTTCTAATTTCACTACTTCTTTCATAAGTAATCAACTAAATATCGACATAGAAAAGACATGAGGTACAGACACCAGTACCTCAGTGTTGTTAATGGAATAGCTACCATTAAAGGTGGTTCCCACGTTGAGTTAGTAGTAAACTAGATAACAACCCATGTGATGAACATTGTAAATAAGAAGAACAAGATAGCTGCAATGAAAGCACACATGATAAAGAATCATTTATGGATCTTTGTAAATTCTTTTATTGAAAATCTTGCATTTTAATCCAAACCAAGGAGGCACTGACAAATCGTCAGAAGAGCTTTGGTTCAAAGTGTGAACTCTCTCAAGATTTTTTGAAGGAATTTGATAAATGTGGAGTTGTTTAGAACATATTATCATGGAAAGAATTCAACTTCATACACTCTTTTTGGACATCTCTCCTCAAGATTCCTTGATTTCTTGTTGAATTCATTACTCCTATTTTCAAGGCAACCCATAAAAATGGACAGGTATTGTCTTTCTATACAATACTTGAGTATGAATCATGGAGAGAAAATATGTATGGATCAGCATCAAGATGGACCATAAAGTACTATAAAGGTCTCGGTATAAGTACTTCTAAAGAGGGGAATGAATATTTCAAAAATTTGGACAAACATAAAAAAGAATTCATGCAGATAAATGACAAAGATGGAGATGCAATTGAATTGGCCTTCAGAAAGAAGAAAATAGAGGTTGAAAAGAACTCACTAAGACATTTTGAGCCGGGAACATATTTGAACCAGACTGACATGCTTATCAAGTACTTTGAATTTGTAAACAAGGAACTGATCCTATTTTCCATGGATGATTTGCAAATATCCATCCCATCCATGGTTCATGGTTTGAAACCAGGGAAAAGGAAAATATTGTTTTTCTCTTTCAAGGGAAATTTGGTTACGCAAGAAAAGGTTGCTCAATTCTCGGGTTATGTCTCAGAGCATTCTGATTACCATCACGGTGAGAATAGTATTGCTCGCAAAATTATTGGAATGGAACGAGATATTTTTGGAAGTAACAACATTAACCTTCTTGCTCCACCTGGGAAATTTGGTACCAGAGCCCAGGGTGGAAAAGGTCATGCAAGCGCTCGATATGTTCTCACATGCATGTCACCAATAACATGCTTCTTGTTCCCAAAATATGATTATGTAGTACTCTTGGAATACTTGAATGAATATGTCCAAAACATTGAGAAAACGTGGTATGTGCCAATTATTCCAATGGTCCTTGTAACTAGAATGTGAGGGAATTGTAACTGGTTAGAGTTCCTTTGTACTTAACTACAACCCAAGGGAATGAGATAAGATGGATATAATACAATGGTGGTTATATCACCATAACTAGAACAAGTAAGTATAAAAACAAAAAATGTTTCAATGTTTAAAAGCATGTTCAAACTTACAATCAAATAGAGGAAAAAACACATACATAAAACCAGATAATAATCATGAACAAGCTTCATCTTGAATTATGAATTGTAAAGCAACTTAAAAAATGTGACACTATGAACCTAGTCAAGCACATAGAAAAACGATCTTGGACATGACCCTGGTTGACAAGTTCTATTTCTCATGATGCAAGAGGATTTGTACCTTCACTTCCAAGTCATTCAAAATCCATAATTATCTATGCAATAAATAAAAGTAATATTTGTAGTATTTTTTACTCTAAGATTCATTCTTATGATAATGTTAGAACATATGTTGAAAATTTCAAAACATACTTGAATAAGCTCCTCTTCATTTCAAGAACAATTTATTGGAGTCGCCTAAACTTGGAACAAGCCTCCCACGATCTAAAAGAGTAGCAACTAAGTCAAAAATGACTTTTTTTCTGCTACATTTGTTATGAAACCAGCTCCAAAAATAGAATAATAGAAAGATCAACGCCTTAGAAATAGCCACTTAAAGGGGGCAACCTCCAATACATTACATAAATGAACAATTCTTGGATGATACAAATGACAAAACCTCCTTTCTATATATAGGAGGCTATGGGGCCACAATGTAATCCTAGCCGACCTAATGATAATAATTTAAGGGCACAATAATAACAATATGGGGGTTACAGGGGTACAAAAATAAGGGACTATAGTAGTAATATAAGGACCTAACATGCTCCTCTCCTTTAAAAAAGTGTTGTCCTCAACGCTTCAATAGCTCTGGGTGCTTTTGTACAAAATTATCATCCTCCCATATAGAATTTTCAGTGGGTAAGTTCTTCCAATTGATGAGATACTCTGAAATTGATCGATTTCGTAGCTATCGATTTCTTGCTTTTGTGACTGCTTTAGGTTCCAATATATTTTTTCCTTCCTCATCAAGTTCCGGCAATATTGTTTGAACTAGAATTTTGTCCCCTATAACCTTTTTTAATCATGAAACATGGAAAATTGGATGCACTCATGAAGAAGTAGGAAGCTATAATTTGTATGCCATAGTACCAATCTTTTCAACACCTTGTAAGGACCATAGTACTTTGGCGATAATTTATTATCCTTATTAGCTTGCTTGAGGGAAATTTGTTTATATGGTTGTAGCCATAAAAATACCAAGTCTCCCACTTCAAAACTTCTCTCACTGTGATGTTTATCTGTCTATTGTTTCATTCGATCTTGTGCAAAATTTAGGTTATCCTTTAAGAGTTGGATAACTTCTTGTTGATGCTCGATGTGATCCTCCACTCCTTGAACCCTAGAATTTTACCTTAAATAAGGTGTGATGGACGATGGATGGTATCCATAAAGTGCCATAAATGGGATCATTTTTGCTGCAGTATGGAAGGAAGTGTTATACCACCATTCAGCGAGAAGTAACCACTTGACCCATTGTGCTTGCTTATCAGATACAAAACAACGAAGATATCCTTCCAAAATTTTATTCGCTATATTTGTTTGACCATCAGATTGAGGATGATAAGATGAGCTGTGAGCTAGTTGAGTACCCAAACAAGAAAATAATTCTGTCCAAAAATTTCCTATAAAAATGGGATCTCTTTCACTTACAATAATCTTCGAGCTTCCATGTATATTTTGAACTGTTTCCATAAATGCAGTAGCAACTTTACTTGCTTTAAATGAATGAGATAATTCACAAAAGTGTGCATACTTGGTGAGTTTATAAACTACCACCATGATAACACTCCTTCCTTCATATTTAGGTAAACCTATGATAAAATCCATTGAAATGTCCTCCCAACATTGACTTGGAATAGATAAATGTTGTAGAAGATCTGGGGTCTTAATTGTCTCAAATTTATTTTGCTAGTAAACCAAACATTCTTCCAAAAAGTTTTTAATATCAGATTTAATTCCATTCCAAAAAAAATGTTTCTTCACCCTGTGCTAAGTTTTTAAAAATTCCGAGTGTCCTCCTAAAGGAAAATTGTGCAATTCCAAAAGAACCTTTTGTTTTACTTGGGAATTATTTCGAATATATAAGTGATATTTGTACCATAAGGAATAATTTTTCCAACTAAATGTATGAGATGAACTAGGATCTTGCTGCAAATTTTGGATGAGTGTCCACACTTATTCGTCCTTATTCCATTAATCCCTTGCTTCAGTTATACAATATGGTTGGATAATAAATGGCACAAATAAATTCTTCCAGCTCTTCATCCTTTCTTGAGAGTGCATCTACAACAAAATTTAACTTCCATTTTTTGTAGATGATTTAAAATTCATAACCCAACATCTTTGTGACCCATTTTTGTTGCTCTTCTAAATATAGTCTTTGTTCCAAAAAAAAATTAAGACTACCATGATCAGTTTTTACCTTGAAGTGTTCCCATTAGGTAAGGTCTCCATTTCTTTAGAGCATTTAATATTGCCAACGTTTCCTTCTCATAAATATCATTTTGTAAATACTTCCCTTTGATTGAACGACTTTAAAAAGAAAAGGGTCTTCCTTATTTCATTAAAACAACACCCATTCCATTTCTGCAGGCATCACATTCCATAATAAAGGTTTTTGTGAAGTTTATCTTAGCTAAGACTAGTGTTAGGAACAATTTCACTTTAATATTTTCAAAGGCCTTAGTTGGTTCAGGAGTCCATGAAAATGCATCTTTCTTCAATAATGTTGTTAGAGGTGCTACTATTCTCCCATAATTCTTAAGAAACTTATGATAATACCTTGTTAACCTAAGAAATCCATGCAACTTCTTTATGGTTGTGAGGACTTTCCATTCCTTAATGGCTTTAATTTTGTTAGGGTCTACCTTAACACCCTCGTGAGATACAATATGACCCAGATATTCCACCTCTTGTACTCCAAAGAAAAATTTGGATGTTTTTGCATATAATTGTTTCTCCTCCAATATTTTGAGCACCTTGTCAAGATGTTGAACATGATCCTTCCAAGACGTGTTTTAGATTAGTATATCATCAAAAAATACTAGCACAAATTTTCTAAGGAAGGCTTTGAAAATGGAATTCATAAACCCTTGAAATGTAGAAGGTGCATTGGTAAGGCCAAAAGTCATGACCAAAGATTCATAATGACCATCATGAGTTCGAAATTCTATTTTTAGAATATCTTCAGTCTTCATTGTAATTTGACGATATCCTGAACGAAGGTCCAACTTGGTAAAATAAATCCCTCCATGTAATTCATCCAATAATTCATAAATCACATGTATGGGAAATTTATCTTTAATAGTGAGCTTATTGAGCTCCCTATAATCCATACACATGTGCCATGACCCATCCTTATTGTGCACCAATACTACTGGAGCAGATAAATAACTTTGACTAGGTTGAATTATACCAACCTCTAACATTTCTGCAATCATACATTCAATTTCAATCTTTTGGACATAAGGATATCTGTAAGGCTGAATGTTTAGAGGGACACTTCTTGTAATCAAATGAATAGCATTATCATGATCACGGATAGGTGGGAGTCCTTTGGGAGTATCAAACACCTTGGAATGATTGTACAAGACTTTTTGGAGATATGGAGAAATAGATGATTTTGATGTTGGAACTTCTAGTGAGAGTAATTGTGCAATTACGTCTCGTTGTTATTTCTTTAGAATATTTTTCATGACATTAGAGCTTATTATCTTTCTTGGCTTCCCTGTGATAACCCGTAATTCAATTTACTTTCCTTCCAAAAAAAATTCAAGAAAAGTTCTTGAAAATTAAAAGCTACCGTCCCCAAAGGTTGTAACTGTTGTACTCCTAGTACAACATCAACACCTCCCATTGGGATGGAAAAAATTGGACTATTAAATACATATTCCCCCATGGATAGCTTGATATTATGCCATTTTCGAGAGAAATTTATAGTTCCTCCATTTGCAACCATCATTTGACATTCTAGTGTTGGGTATAGGAAACAATTCAATTCGTTGGCTACCTTAAAATGAATAAAATTATGGGAACTACCCGAATCAATCAACACTATTACCTTTTTCTTCTTGATATGTCCTTCTATCTTGAGAATTTGAGGATTGGTAATTCGTGCCAATGAATTACATGATCTGGTCAGACTCATTTCTTCTTCTTCTATGGTTTCTTCCTGGTGTATATCCTCTTCTTTTGGAGCTTCTTGTTCATTTTCTTCCTCCTCTTCACAATCTATGTAAAATAATTTCTTCTCATCACACTTATGACCTTTAGTGTTTTTGCTTTCACAACTGTAGCAAAGCCCTTTTTCTCTTTTTTCTTCCAATTTTTGTGGTGTCAACCTTGTAGGTTGTGGAATTCTAGGAGTAGCAACACTTCCATATGTATAGATATGAGTGGTATGCTTCCTCATCGCCATAATTTTACATTCAATTTTTATTGCCGACCTGAATGCGTTCTATAATGAATCTCGTTTCCCAACACAAACTTCATGTTGGATGTTATCCTTTAAATTCCCTATGAAGACATCAATCATGTGTCCTATAGAATATCAGCTACCCTTATATTCAATTTTTGGAAGTCCTTAATGTGCTCCACCACTGAACCCTTTTGTTTGAGATATATCAATTGGCTAAAGAAGGTGTTTCTCTTTGTATCCTGATAATGTGCTATCATTTCCTCTGTAAAAAATGACCAAGTGATAATTTTTTTTACAAGAGCAAAGCCATCGATACCATACAAATGTATTTTGTTCTAAATGTAAAGCTGCAATGTGTTCTTTTTGTGTGTTTTGCACATTATTGAGATCAAAATATTGCTCCATCTGTAGTATCCATGTTACAGGGTCCTTGCGATCAAACTTTCTCATATCCATCTTTGGAATATAGTGGTTCTTTAATCCAATATTAGAGTTTATGAAATCATGATTAACATTTATTTATTTTTAATCATGAGTTTTGTCTGCTATCTTTTCTCCATTAGGAATCATTTTTGTATAAAATTTGACAAAGCTTCCTTCAAACCTTCCATGTCTTCTTTTAAACCTTCCATTTTTTGTTCCATACCATCCATTTTTTCTTCCATGCCATCCTTCCAACCATTCACCGTATCTTCCATGCCTTTATTCAAACCATCCATATTAGCTTCCATGCTTTTCTTCAAAACATCCATTTCATTTTTTGTTGCTATTTGCGAGAGAAGATTTTGGTGCACTTGCTCTTGTGATTTTGATAGATCATGTTGCAATTCTTCATCTTCATGAGTCCTAATAGAGTACTCTGAGGGCTTAATGGGTGTTGAATTTTTTTTAGGAGGCATTATAGAACCCAATACTAATATCTATGTTCAATAGGCCTTTATAATCACTTAAAACTAATTTTTCAAAAAATAATTATGCAATTTGAAGAAAATAACACACTTTTTTCTTGATTTTGAGGAGCTCGATATTGAAACTACATTATCTCTATGATTTTGGATCTTCAATATCTGAAATTTGGCCCTAAATTAGCCCTCTAAATATTCTTTCAAAAGCCATAGGTCTGACCTGATTTGGATTCTTGAAGACAAGGTTTTTCCCAATCTCCTACGTTGACCTACTTATGGATTGATTCAGTAGAGCAAACTTGTACGACTTTCCACGTGTCACTATTTCCTATTTCCTCTCTAAAATTTATTTAGAAGAAATTATAGTCCGTGTACTTGCGGCTAGTTTTTACAGAATTCCAATCCAATGCACAGAGAGAGAGTTATGACGATTTTCCCACGGTCACCTCTTTGAGATGAAATTCGGGAGCCTGAAAAATCCCTAACTTACACAGACCATATCTATGAAAATATTGTGAATATCACTCTAAAATGTTTCCATGACATTTCTCAGGATTTCTACTTCGTTATATGAGAATTTCAGCTTCTAAACCCTCGTAGAAAAAAAAATATATCGAAAATTCCACGATGACCTGTTTAGGTTAAATTCAATAGCCTGCAAACATCCCTAACTTTCACAGCTCATATCTGTGAAAATATTTCGAACCAATATTTGAAAATTTTCCACTTTGTTCCTTGGGATTTCTTCTTCGTTCTATAAAACTTTCAGCTTCTGAACCCTCATAGAAAAATAGTTATAGTGAAAATTTCATGATGACATGTTCAGAGTAGCAAAACCTTAGAATCCAAAGCTCTGATACCAAATTTTGTGAAACCATCTCCAAAAATAGAATAAAAGAGAGATAAAAGCCTTAGAAATAGCCACTTAGAGGGGGAAACCTCCAATACATTACATAAATGAACAATTCTTGGATGATACAAATGACAAAACATTCTTTCTATATATAGGAGTCCATGGGGCCACAATGTAATCCTAGTGGGGCCACAATGTAATCCTAGCCAACCTAACAATAATAATGTAAGGGAACAATAATAAAAATATGGGGGTTACATGGGTACAAAAATAAAGGACTATAATAGTAATATAAGGACCTAACAACGTTGCATCGAGGGAGGTTTTCTCGAAGATTAAATCACTCCAATCAATTATTCTCTACTTAACTAGGGCCAAACATGTGAAGGTGGAAGATCTTATGCCCCCCCCGCCCCCCTCAAATCACTCTCAATTCCCCAATACCCAATCTATATTTCATTTTTTACTTTCATGAACAGAAAAAATAAAAAATAAAAAATAAAAAAAATCAATTACTAATAAAAAAAAATGCAAGAAAACATTGAAAGTGATTGGCATAAAAATAGTATGATAAATGATTTTTTATATAACGCAAAAAATGTTCCAAGTATGGTAACATTTGTCTTACACTAATACAATATTTTACATTATCAAACTTTATTTTTCTTATCCCTACGTCTCAAGCTCCTAACTACATCATCAACATCACTGTGATCTACTTCTGTTTCGTGTCTTTCCTACATAGTTGACCTAGTTGCGTACTCACGATGTCTGGTCTCATGCAATGATGGGGGATCGCCTAGAAAAAAAAAGTAATATTAAATTTTAATTGTCAGTTTTTTAATATCATTGAAGTAGTTTGTTAATATTAATAAAAAAATTGCAATGACATTATTTACCTAGTGCACCAGTTGTCACCATTAGATTCATTTCCCTGTGTTCCTCTCTGGTGGTAGGATGCTCAAGTACAACATTCTCTGTCATTTAAACAAAAAATATTATATGGACACAACCCTCAAGGTATAATTAGAAACAATTATAAGTAGAAATTAATTACCATCGTGACCCTCACTGATAGTAGCATTTACGACCTGGTCCACACTGGAATGATTAGGTTGCACGTGAGGACCATGTATTTCTAGAAATATTTCACTCCCAATGCACTGCTCTACAACTGGGTTATTTGGATCGTTAAAAGTGTTTCTCCTCTGGTTTAAATAAAGTTGTTAGACATTAAATTTATGGATGAAAACAAACATATTGAAAGGTTAATGTTTTACCTTATCAGGAATTTTGGATCTTGGGACTTGTCCCAAGATTCTACGATGTTCAACTATGGCTTGATAGATGGAACAGAAAGAAATCTCTCTGTCTTCCTTTGTGGTTTCCATTCTAAAATTTTCGCCCTACATTACATATCGGAATGTGTATTTTTAATGTTATTTGATGGGATTACAAAAATTTTGGACGACGATACAATTAATAATAAGATTTTTAGCTACTTAAAATTCTTGGAGCTAATTTCAAGTTTCCACTGTGGCCTAGCTTACGATGGCCCTTTTTTTCAATTCTAGCTTTCGTTGCCTTCGATGTGTCAGGAAACCTCTCATCAAAAGCTTGAATTCAATTATGCAGCACACTTTTAATTTAGACATAGAGAAAATTAAAGCTATTGAATTAAAGTTGTAATTTACCTTGAGAGTCCAATTAGCATTTTTCCTTCTTTCTTGGCCTTTTTCTCTTTTTGGTCATCGAAGAGTGCTCTCCACTCCCTCTGTGGAACTGTGAGAGGATGCTTGTATCTAGAGTTAATTTGCAAGTGCGTCCTATAGTTGTCCCGGGTATTTTTCAGATATTTTCCAATTGCCCGGGCGACCGCTTTTCTATCAAATGTGCCCACCCCAAAAAGGCATATATAATCTAGAAGTTGTTTTTTCAGGTTGTAATTCTGGGAATTCCACCTTGAGCATATGGTCGGGCCAAAAATTACCAACACCTTGCTCTACAAGGCCCTGTAGAAATAATTTTTTCCTACACAGAAAAAATATATTATCATTAATTTAAAAATAATAATCATGATAAAATATGTTTTTGATAGAGTACATGAAACAGTTAAAATATTAAAACTTACCTGGGAGTTGTACTTTATTTATAGGAACACCTTCATTTTTCACTAAAAACGTGCCTGGAATGGTCCCTGTGGAGGTGAAACTTCTAACTCCAGGAAATACAATAATAAATTTGGCCATACCAGCCTCATAACTTCCAACATGTTCAGCAGTTGGTTATGTGTCTTCTTGGGTTGGGTGTGTTTCTTGGCTGCTACCTTGTTACATGTTATTTTGTCACCATGAAATTCTGTTGTCCATATAGGTTCATCAATACCTATATTGTGCCCCCTTATAAGTCAAAAAACCCCAATGTTCCTAAACCAAGTCTTGGAATTGGAGAAAAGCTCACTAAAACCGTTAAAATTCTACCTCTGCTTTTCTCGTAACATTTTCCTGCGGGTTCACGGATACTTGTTCTATGGCCTACAGTAGCTCCCACATGTTCTACTAATAAAACCTGCGGACCACCGTAAAAAGTCAAATAAAGGAAAAAGTAAGTTCTAAAAGCCCAGTTGGTTGAATATTCTCCCAACTGAAAGCTTCTAGAGGTGCGATCAATTCGAGCTTTATCCTTCTACTCATGGAGCTTTATCCCTCCACTCATGGATCTTATCCCTTGGTCTATGGATATCAAATCCCTTCATGAGAGGAATCCAGCCCCCTCTTCATGGAACTAAGACTACCTCCATTTCCCTATAAATTGAGCTCATGTTTCAATCTCAAAGCTAGACTGAGTAGCTTGTAGATGTTATGGTGGTGAATGTAATTGCTAAAGATAAATTCCCAAGAGTGCATACTCTCTACACTAGTTGTTGTTGGCATGATAATGATCACACCCTTATGTCCATAAATCCATGCTGGTTCAAAGAGAGGAAGGCTTGTTAAACTGAAGTAGGCACGATTGTTCAAGACCCCGAGAGAAACTTGTACGACATCAAAGCATTAGGTTGTAAAGTTACTCTTTTAATTCAAAGATAATACATATGGATCTCCTTTTATCATTGAGTTGTTCTTGCACTTATTTTAATAATTCAATACTTAGACTCCTTGATCACTAAGTTAGATTAGTTGTTCTTGATTATTTTATGTTGAAGGTGTTTTTAATTATTTTTTCTACCTTTGACTGTAGGTTCTAATTACTGAAGAAGCCTCTTTGGAGAGACTAGATAAAATATTGCATCGAACGTTGGATTTACAAATGGATGTTTGTTTCTAGCTCTTCGTAGAATACTAGGGATATCGCTCTTATCCGCAAGAGGGATTAATCCGCATAACATACCTAAAGGAATAAAATGTGTACAAGAGGGTTCCTCGGGAATATCTTACCTTTGTGTCCCACTACCACCAACACCAGGGACATCAGGTCCCAGAAAATTCTACATACAAAATAATTTTTTTGTTAGTTTAGTTAATGTAAAAATTAAAAATCAACCTATCACAATTGACCTCATGCAGAACAATAAAAATATCCTTTTGATTTTTTTTTATTACCTTATATGTTTCTAGCTGGGTCATAACTTGTATTATCATTTTTCCTAATTCGGGTGTTTGAGGCACAATGTCTACCAAATGCCCAAGTTCCTTGGTTTATTTTAGCACCTTTTTTCGCAGCAACACCGAAGGACATGGGGATGAAGGAAAATCTTCCTCAATGAGGGAATCATCAGCACACCATGGCCAGGCATCTACATATTTGAACAAAATTAACATTATTTCAATTATGTAAAGAACTAAAATACCTGAATATAGAGAAAGGCTGGCACTTTACATGTTCTTCGGCTAGCCCCTTTCTGCGATCATTCTACCACATTATAAAATAATAAGAAGCATGAAATATATATATATAAAATGCTAAATATAAAGAAACTAATATGAAACTGAAATTTTTATTTGTTTACCTGTACTGTCGCGATCAGTCTGCCACATTGCAATAAAATTAGAAATGTGAAAACTTGAAAACAATATCTAACTTGAAAACAAAAAACGAAAACTGAAATAATTTCTAAATTTACCTTTCTAATACATAAACTTTGTGCATTAAAGAGTGCAATTTTACCATCAAATGACAATCAAGTTTAAAGAGAGTAAATAGTAAATTAGAAATATTAAGATAGTCTCTTCTCTAAGTTTTCAGATCAACATACAACACAACAAGTTAAAGGTGCATTTATAAGGAGGGGAAACCAATATGCCCTCCCCCTGGATCCATGTTGTATGATTCTTGAAGTGTCCCTTTGCAGCTGTGATATGGTTAGGGTAGGCCATATCCTTAACATGAGAGTATCATGGGATAGGTCCTCTATTGGTTCATGCCTTACACTTTGGTTTCGGGGATATAAGTCACACAAAGCACTATTGTTCTATCTCATATGGTGCATGTGGAGAGCGAGAAACACAATTGTCATATGATGCTACAATGAGAACACTAGATATAGAAATTGGAACTAAGAAAAAGGTTCAAGTTGCTTTTTAAATAGAAGGGTTTCAAGAAGAATATCCTTAAGAGGCTAGGGAAAAAGTTGAAGCACTTGTTTATTGCTTCCATAAGAGAGGAAGAGCTAAGTGAAACTAAGTTTATAGCTAAACACTTCACACTTGTGAAATAGTAAGAGGTGACATCTTCAGAAAAAAAAAAAAATAATGAAATATTGTTTGAGAGTGTTGTGGACTATGTGCAAAGTCCAAAGTAGCAGAGGTGGCTGCCAATAAATGATCTCGATGGCACACTAGTGAAATTTCTCACTGAGTGTGAAGAAGGCCTCATTGATGATGCTAGTGAGATATTGGAAGAAGGTCACAGAGGAGAAAATGGTAGCAAAAATACTAGAGGTGGCTAGATGGCCTTTCATATTTAAAGTGGGTGAACTTTATATAAATCAAAAGAAGAATCAAGAATAAAATTTCAAACAAAAATAAGTGGGTGTAAGGACTGCATCTAAAAATCGAGAGTAGGAAGAGAAGGAGTGCTACAAACCTTTAAGAGAGACTATCATAATGGAAAATGGGAACAATGATGTTGAGGGAAAAGATAAACCCTGATGAAAAGATATTATGCAAATGAGTGAAGGTGAGGATAAACATGAAGAGGAAATGCTTATCAAAAGTCTCATGGACTATGGGGAATCTCCAGGAATAGAAAATGACACTAGGAGTATTTGTAAAGGCTCAAAATATCCAAAATTTTGAAATTAATGTGTTTTTTCATGTGCAGGTCATGAAGATCATGAAGGGAAATAATCACTACAAATTGTCATAAAGAAGGTAAGGTTATGGAGTTTCCTTTAGGAGACAAAGAAAAAATTAGAGTTATAAGAGTGGCATTTGGATAAGTTTAAGTGAGGAGGTCATGGAGCATGATGTAGAAATTGAGTTGCTGGAGGAAATGAATGGATGAAAAAGGATGAGATAAAAGAAAATTCAAGTCATTTTTTTTTATTTGTATGGAATTTAATTCATTTTAGAATAGGATAGTTGATTTAAAGGTACACATCTAGCATGCTAAGATGAAGTTGGAAGACAATAAAGCTGCAAAATTTGGACAATAAGAATTGGATAAAGCTTTTACAACCCTACAACAAAGAGAAGACCATGAGCACACACTCAAACAAAAATGGAAATTTGGGCAAAAAGATTTTTAATGATGACAAATAACCTTACATTTTTAAATCTAAAAAATTGCATCTGGAGGTAGGTTTCAATAATGATGAGGGAAGAAACACACACATAGTTGTATTGATATCTTTCAAAGGAATTGAAGGAAGAAGGGAACTTGAATTTGTAATAATGGAGGAAGAAGCAACTATGTCTCATAAAAATCACCAGTGGAAAGAAAATAATTTTTTAAAAGGACGTTAGAAGATGCTGGAAGGACTCATCTGTTTAAAAATGACATGTTTTATGTAAACACAGATTTTTTAGTACTCAAGGTTGAAAATATTGTCCTCGTGGAAGATGAAGAGCAAGAAAATTTATTCTAAAGAGATTGGAATTGGTTTGTCAATAACATAGACATCTGGCAAGTCTTGAGTTGGTTGAAGGATATTGTGACCACTATTTCTATAGGGTAAGTAAATCCAAGTATAAATCTTGTTGAATACGAATTTGTAGTTCAAAAAAGCTACATGGAAAAAGAAACCACACAATTGTACCCAACTGTTGTGAATTTTTTTGAAAATAAATTTGATATGTGGGCTGTTGGGATTTTGAAAAGGATGCAGATATGCTTCCAAGAGATGAGGGAGGGCAGAAGGGTAATGAGACTTGTTTTTCTCAAGAGAATTTTTTCTCATTTGCAACTAAGGAATATAGGGCACTAAAAATTGATAGAAAGTTACTAGCATTTTGGGATTCTACATTTTATTTACTATTATGGGGATGTAGAAAATTAGAAGCCATATAATGAAAAGGAGAGAAATTCCCTGAATATATTAGTGTGGATATGCACAAACATTAAGGTTTATGGATGGCTACCAATAAATTATCTTGATGACACACTCGTGAAATGTCTCACTGAGTGTGAATAAGGCCTCATTGATGATGCTAGTGAGATATTGGAAGAAGGTCACTGGGGTGAAACTCGTAGAAAAATACTAGAGCTAGCTAGATGGCCTTTCATATTTAAAGTGGTTGAACTTTATATAACTCAAAAGAATAATAAAGAACAAAATGTGCAACAAAAATAAGTGGGTGTAAGTACTGCATCTGAAAAGCGAGAGTAGGAAGAGAATTGGTGCTACAAACCATTAAGAGAGACTGTCTTAATGCAAAATGGGAACAATGATGTTGAGGGAGAAGATAAACCTTGATCAAAAGGTATTATGAAAAGGAGTGAAGGTGAGGATGAGGGTGAAGAGTGGATACTTATAAAAAGTTTCACGAACTATGGGGAATCTCCAAGAATAGAAAATGACACTAGGAGTATTTTCAAAGGCTCAAAATCTCCAAAATTTTGAAATTAATGTGTTTTTTCATGTGCAAGACATGAAGATCATGAAGGGAAATAATGACTACAAATTTTCATAAATAAGGAAAGGTTATAGAGATTCCTTTAGGAGATAGAGAAAAAATCGAGTTCTAAGTGTCATCTGGACAAGTTTAAGTGAAGATATCATGAAGCATGATGTAGAAACTGAGTTACTAGAAGAAATGAATGGATGAAAAAGAATGAGATAAAAAAAAAATTCAAATATTTTTTTTTTTATTTGTATGGAATTTAATTCATTTTAGGATAGGATAGTTGATTTAAAGGTATGCATCTAGCATGCTAAGCTGAAGTTGGAATAAAATAAAGCTGAAAAATGTGGACAATAAGAATTGGATAAAGCTTTTGCAACCATACGATAAAGAAAATACTATGAGCACACACTCAAACAAAAATAGAAATTTGGGTGAAAAGATTTTAAATGATGACAAAGAACCTTACATTTTTAAATCTGACAAATTTCATCTGGATGTTGGTTTCAATAATAATGAGGGATGAAAATCACACATAGTTGTCATGATGTTTTCCCAATGAATTGAAGGAAGAAGGGAACTTGAATTTGTCATAATGGAGGAAGAGGAAACTCTGTCTCATAAAATTCACCAGTGAAAAGAAAAGAACTGCTAAAGAGGACGTCAGAAGATGCTAGAAGGGCTCATCTGTTTAAAAATGACATGTTTTGTGTAAACACAAATTTTCTAGTACTCAAGGTTTAAAGGACTATCCTCGTGGAAGATAAAGAGCAAGAAAATTTATTAGGAAGAGACTGGAATTGGTTTGTCAATGAAACAACAATTGTGCATATGCTAGAAACAACATTTTTTTTGGAGACCCTAGAGGATTGATCATTTTTACCGAGAGGTCAAAATTTTTCATTAAGGGATTTTAATGTAGAGGCATCAGTGCTAATTGTACCATTTATTTTAAAGGCCCAATAGTGATATGTAAATTGTCGATAGAGTTTTATTTTCTCGTTTTATTTAGAGGGCTTTGTAATAGGGCCAACTTTCCTGGAGGAAATGGGATTGGCCAGTTGTTAGGATATTTTGATGTAGATTTTTGAAAATTTGATAATTGTCTAGCTTAGATAGGAAAAATTTCTGGTTAGTTTTTTCTATTATATTTTCAGCTATTAGAATTACATATCTAGGGTTTCTGCACATGAGTTTGGAAATAAAAAAGAGAAGAGCTCTAGAAGCAAGCATGAGAAGTTCCCCTTCACATAATTCCATCATGTTTAATTAATGAACTTGTTATGATTTTATGTGTCCATATGTCCTGTCCATGTATGTAAATTTATTATTAGTATTAGAATGTGCCTTGAGGGCATAGACGTATTGAGTATATAGTGAAAATAGAGAAGAATAGGCTACTAGAGGTATCAAGCCAGATTTCGATTTTGAGTATGAATAAACAATTAAGGACGAGAGGGAAGTGTAATCCATATTCTTAAAGTGAGAGGAAGTATTGATTTGAAAGGAGTTGTTCCAATGTAGAATCTTGGGGTGGTAGTGCAAAATCTTATTGATTGTTATAAGATTCAAATACCCACATCAAATACCCATATTTTGAATCTTATTGATTATTATAGTGAAGCTGAATGGTACAAAAACCACTGCAATCGATAAATTGGAATCTACATGTCACGCTGCACATACATTGGTACATGATCACTAAAGGGATCAACACCCTGAATCTTTTATTAGAGGTATCAAGCCAGAGCTTTATTTTTAGTAACAATAAAGAATTAAAGACGAGAGGGGAGCGTAATTGGCCATATTCTTAAATGTAAAAAAATAATTTGTCAGAATGTTGAAAGCTAGATCAAAATAAAAAATAGGTCCTATTGTAAGTCTAAACATAGTCACATTGCTAACCATTCTATGTAAAATCAAATAAAGGTCATTACCATTTTGTGGGTTGAAAAATTTCCCCCTGAATCAATGTATGTGAAAATGGCTAAATGTAGCTCCCTTCAGTACTGTTGGCCCCATTTCTGGCCTCTATTACTATGTTGCCTCCACGAGATATGGTTTCATTACAACTGCTGGATAATATGGAACTGAAAAATGATTTGAGGGCCAGTGTGCGGAAGCTGCATTAAGCGGTAAGAATTGCATTCGCATTGCAGGAATTATTTAGCGGTAAGAATTTCATTCGTCGGGCAATATTGCTGGAAAAAAGGAAAAAATGGCAGTAAGAATTAGGGTACTAAAATTAATAAAATGGAAACATTATTTGATCTAATTAGAAATTTAGCTAATTAGAACAAAATAATTAATTTCAATTGATTAATTATGAATTAGTAAACTTAATTAAGAATTACTAATTATACTATAATGTTAATTGATTAATTAATTTTTTTTTTATGTTAGAGGCTTAGGGGTTAGGGGAATAGGGGTTCAGAGGTTAGAGGATTAGGTTTTAGGGGTTAGGAGAATAATGAGTTAGTGTTTTAGGGTTTAGGGATTGGGGGCTTAGGGGTTAGGGGATTTAGGTGCATTTAGGGGTTAGGGGAATAATGATTTAGTGTTCTCTCATGGTTTATTTCCTGAGTCTGTGGAAGCTTTATAGGTACCTGGGACTAGTAGTTCCAGAGTGGTGCAAGTGGAAGGGTGTTTTAGGCTATCTGAAGAGGAGGGGGAGGATTTTGCAGAGTTTTCATCGCTTCCAAAACCACCCCAAAACTATCGACAAGAAGGGTTAAAAAGAAAAAAAAGGAAAATTTTGAATACCCAAATCTAGATTTCGGAGTGGACATACAAGTAGACCGAATGATCGCGGCCCTTGAGACCATACTGGTGGGCAGAGCACGTGGAAAATTCTTCTTTGCTCAATTTATAGCTGATTGGATTGAACAATATTAAGGACAATCTCTATATAAGGAGGTGGAGGTGATAACCCTATCAAAGGCATCGTTCATGATCATGTTTGCAAACAAAGAGACCTAGAATGGGTCCTTCCACGCAATTGGGGTTTTGGCATTGCGTTTTTCTCTTCAAATGGTGGATGCCCATATTTGATGTGAAGTAGGAAAGAGTGGATCGTATCCTGGTTTGGGTGCATCTATTAGCGTTACCTCCACACTTAGGACAAGGGAAATTTTTAAGGAAATTTTTGAATATTATGTTCATCTTTATGGATGTGGATATGTCATTTCAAGTTACAAAATATGAGAACATGGCTTGTATACTCGTTCATCTTTTTCTAAGAGAATATCTGGTTAAAAAATCCACTTACATCTCGACGAAAAATCTTTCTTCCAAATTATCGATTACGAGCACCCTCCCTTTCGGTGCCATAGATGTCACAAGTATGGTGATCATTTGGTCAGAGACTTCCCTCTAGGAATTAGAAGAAGGCATCATCAAGGGTAGTCTACATGAATGATTATCAGGCTTAGGTAGCTTATCTGTCAAAAGGTGGTGAGCAGGTACAGATGGAAGAGGTGGTGTATCAATAGGAAGAGGGGCTTATCTTGATGAAAGGGATGGAGGAACAGATTGAACAACTATCGATCCCTCTTGTCTATGAGATATTGAACCAAGCATAGGACCCTCAGGCTTCGTTGGAACCCGCACCGGACTTCGTGGGTATTGTCACTCGATCCATTCCTTCCATTCATGATACTCCTGATCTGTTATTAAATGTTATTCAATCACCCAATCCTTCCAGGTCCCTAGTAAAAGAGCTAATGTGCATAAAAAATATTTCTATAATTTCCATGGACATCATCACTACTACCATCCCTAAATTATCCATTGACACCATCCCATATAACCTTCATCTGTAGGATAATAAATGCTTGTTTGTTGAGGCCTTTGGAGGGTTGGGATGTCTTCCTGTTCTTGAAAAGTGAAAGAAAATAAGGGGTTGAAAAATTGGCATATCAAAGCCACAATTAAAATCTATGATAGACATAGTGGATGGGAAACAACTATCTATCAAAGGGCCGGTTCTTAGAGCGGCGCAAACCCATGTCCATGTTTCTAAATGATTTTATTGTCTTTTAATTATAGAGGGTTCGCTATCACTCATAAGAAGCTAGCTCTAAAAGCTATCTTCCTTAATTATAGAGTTGATCATGTGATGATGCTCCAATATAATTTGGGCTAGGGATATCTAGTTATACCATCCCTCATGAAAATTCTCTTGGGTTGGTATTTTGTGACTATGGATTCCAAAGGAAGATCAAGAGGATTATATTTGGGGTTAAAAGACAGTGCCATAAAACTAAAAAACTCATGGTGCTCTGAATTGGTCTTTGGAGAAGATGTCTTTTCAATTGAACTAGCTATAGATTTTACAATTGTCAATATCTATGGGCCCTATTAGGAGAGGATAGTTTTTGGAACAATATTCTCTCAAAGTCTTACATGCTTGCTTTCAATTTGGTGGTAGGAGTTTACCTCAATTTATCTCTAGGCCTGTCTAAAACATGGGCCCATATGGCTCAAGTAGATCCCCTCGCACATTTTTTCCTGAAAAAATTAAGATAAGGGCACCTTATTGACTAAAATATATTTAAAATATCTCCTACGTGGAAGAACAAGAGAGCGGGGGATTCCTATGTGAAAAAGATATTGGATCGACATTTCCTTTTGAATGAATGTTTTACAAGTATTCTTATAGGATTTAGGCAATGGGTTGGGTATGGGGGAGATCATACCACTCTTATATCTTGTTTGAGATGTATGGACTTCAGAAGAAACCTGGTTCCCCTTTCAAGTTCAATTAAGGATGGATGAGGGACATAGAATATATTTTCCTTGTTCATGAAACATGGAGTACTCATATGGATAGATATGTAACTAGCTAGATCCCATGCACAATCCCTTATGAGTAATCTGAATAAAATTTAAAAGGTGACTATTTCATGGGAAAAAGGGAAACTAAAAAGGGACGATCTTTCAAAAAGTCTGAAGGCTATAGATGACATGCATGAATATAGGAAAAGGTAATAGAAAGGTCGAGTAGAAGCCTAGAGAGGGAGAGATATTGAAGGTAGAGGATGGCTAGAGGCCTTTGCTGAGAAGTTGAATCACCAAGTTTATGACACAGATTGCAACCTACACGGAATGATATCCTCTAGATAAAAGGGATATTGTTGATCTTAAATAACTTTGCATGGACATGGTAATTAAAGCACATGAGAGTATTCGAATGCATAATATTGTTGAGACTGAGGGAGATCACATTACCATTATTTGGGCACACTATGCATGATTTAACAGTGTTTCACACTACTTGGAGTTCCGATGGAGATTGTGCTATGTGCCAATGCTCTTGTTGCACAAGGTTTCCATGGTCACTGCTTCCTCGGGGAAGTTAATCGAGGTGTTTTGAAAATGAATGAGATCCATCATATAATTAGAATTATGATACAAAGCCTTCACCATCAACCATGACATGGTTATGTGCAAGGTTATACTCATGGCCTGGTACAAAATGTAACATTGAAGGAAAAATTTCATGTTGAATTGAACTGCCAAGGTGACGTGTAGTTTAGTAACTAGGCGAGTGACATTCACGTTGCAACCCTTGAAAGTGTGATCTGTCACCATGTCAAAGTAGGTGGGGAGGGCCCAAATTTGTATTATACAATTTGCGGGGGAATAAAAATATGAGCACCCTCACAGTATGACATGACCCTACCCAACCTCACCCGAATGTGTTTCCTTAATGGGTGCCATCACACGACCCGACCTGAACCGATCACCCGCTTGAACGTCAAAGGCATGAGGGAGAAAAAGACAAATTAACGAGTCACACGAACATGCAAAAGGCACATGGGTGGTCACAACTTAGCATTTTTGATATGGCCTCCCCCACACAATCTGAGCCGAACGCGTTTCCTATGGCGCTCTCACATTGCACGACCCGACCCACCTGAACGAAGGGCACCCGAGGAAACAAACGAAAAACAGATCGCAAAAATGTGCACAAGCAACACAGGCAGTCACAACTTATCATTTTTTATATGACCACCCTCATACAACCCGACCCAACTCGACCCACCCGATCACGTTTCCTTGGGCGACCTCACACTATATGACCTGACCAGATCAGAGTAGACTTGACCCACCCAAACATGTTTCCTTGGGCACCTTAATAATATGGCATGACCCAACCTGACCTGACCTAGACGCATTTCCTGATTGGGCGTCATCACACAACCCGACCCAACCCGACCCAAACGTGTTGCCTTAATGGCTAGCACCACATGACCCAACCCGACCTGACCCGCCCGAATGTCGAAGGCATGAGGGAGAAAACAAAAAATTATCAAGTCACACGAACATGCACAAGGAAAATGGGCAGTAACAACTTAGAATTTTTGATACGGCCTCCCTCACACGACCCGACCCAACCCGACCCGACTACATGTGTTTCCTTAGGTGGCCTCACACTGCATGACCTGACCGGACCGAACCTGACCCGACCCACCTGAATGTGTTTCCTTGGGCGCCCTAACAATACGGAATGACCTGACCTAACCCAAATCAAATGCGTTTCATTGGGCGTCATCACACCACCCGACCCAACTCGGACCGAAAGTGTTTCCTTAATGGGGGATATCACATGACCTAACCCAACCCGACTAGCCTGAATGTTGAAGGAACAAGGGAGAAAATGACAAATTAATGGGTCTCATGAACATGCACAGGCACACGGGTGGTCACAACTTAACATTTTTGATACAGACTCCCTCACACGACCCCACCCGACTCAACCTGCCCGAATGTGTTTCCTTGGGTAGCCTCACACTACACGACCTGACCAAACCGGACCGGAACGGACCCACCCAAACGTGTTTCCTTAGGTGCCCTAACAGCACGATATGACTGGCTTGACCTGACTTGAACACATTTCCTAATTGGGTGCTATCACACGATCCGACCCAACCTGACCTGAATGCGTTTCCTTTATGGGCACCATCACAGGACCCAACTCGAACCGACCCACCTGAACATTAAATGCACGAGGTAGAGAACGACAAATTAATAAGTGGCACGAATGTGCACAAGGCACATTGTTGGTCACAACTTAGCATTTTTGATATGGCCTCCCTCACATGACCCGACCCGACTTGACCTGCCCGAATGCGTTTCCTTGGGCAGCCTCACGCTACATGACCTCACTGGACCTGACCCACCCTGACTCGCCTGAATGTGTTTTCTTGGGTGCCCTAACAATATGGCATGACTCAAATTGACTCGACCCAAACGTGTTTCCTTGGGCACCATCAAACAATCCGACCCAACCCGACCCCAAAAAATTTCCTTAATGGGTGCCATCACATGACCCAACCCGAGCCTACTTGCTCGAACGTCGAAGGCACAAGGGAGAAAACAAAAAACTAATGGGTCGCACGAACATGCACAAGGCACACAGGCAATCACAACTTATAATTTTTTATACGGACTCCCCCACATGACCCGACCCGCCCGAATGTGTTTCCTTAGGTGGCCTCACACTACACGACCTGACCGTACCATACCAGACCCGACCCGACCGAATGTGTTTCGTTGGGTGCACTAACAATGTGACATGACTTGACCTGACCCGACCATAATGCATTTCCTTGGGTGCCATCACAAGACCCAACTCGACCCAACCTGAATGCGTTTCCTTAATGGGTGCCGTCACACAACTCGACCTGACTAGACCCAGCCGAACATCAAAGGGACAAGGGAGAAAAAAGTAAATTAACGGGTCGCACGAACATGAAAAAGGCACACAGGTATTCATGATCCTAGCCGAACGCATTTCCTATGGCGCCCTGACACAATACGGCCTGAACCGCCCGAAAGAAGGGTGCACGAGGGAGAAAATGAAAAATGGATTGCACAAACGTGCATAACCAACACGGGCGGTCACAACTTATCATTTTTGATATGACCACCCTCACACAACCTGACCCGACCCGACCTACCCAAACACATTTCCTTGGGTGGCCTCACACTGCACGACCTGACTGGACCCAACCCAACTCGACCCGCCCGAAGGTGTTTCCTTGGGCATCTTAACAATACGACATGACCCGACCTTACCCGGCCTGAACAAATTTCCTTGGATTCCATCACATGACTTGACCCGACCCATACAAACGTGTTTCCTTGGGCGACCTCAAATGGCATGACCCAACCAGACCCAACCCGAACATGTTCCTTGGGTGCCCTCAGATGAATTGACTTGATCTAACCTGCCCAAATGCATTTCCTTGGGTGACCTGACAGTACAGCATGACCCAACCTGACTCGACCCAACCCGCCCGAACATCGAAGGCATGAGGGAGAAAACAACAAATGGGTCGCACAAAAATTCACATTAAGGCACACAGGTGGTCATAACTTAGGATTTTTTATTCAACCTCCCTCAAACGATCCGAACCAAATGCATTTCATATGGTGCCCTCACGCAACACAACCCAACCCACCCGAACAAAGGGCGCACAAGGGAGCAAACAGAAAACGGATCGCACAAACATGCATAAGAAATACAAGCAGCCACAACATAGCTTTTTGTATATGACCACCCTCACACTACCTGAATCGACCCGCCAAAACACATTTCGTTGGGCAGCCTCATATGGCATGACCTAATTGGACCCGACCTGACCCAACCCGTCCAAATGCGTTTCCTTGGGCACCCTCACAATACAGCACGACTCGGCCTGACTCGACCTGAACGTGTTTCCTTGGGCACCATCACACGACTTGACCCGACCCAACCCGACCTGCCCGAAGGTCAAAGGCACGAGGGAGAAAACGACGAACGGGTCACATGAACGTTCACATTATGGCACACGGGTGGTCATAACTTAGAATTTTTTATATGACCTCCCTCACACGGTCCGACCCAAACAAGTTTCCTATGGTGCCCTCACACGACGCAACCCAACCTGCCCGAACGAAGGGCACACGAGGGAGAAAATATAAAATGGATCGCAAAAACATGCAAAAGCAACACGGGCATCCACAACTTATCATTTTTTATACTGCCACTCTCACACTACCTCACTTGACCTGCCCAAATGTGTTTCCTTGGGTGGCCTCACATGGCACGACCTATCCGAACCCAACCCGACTCGGCCTACCTGGATGTGTTTCTTGGGTGCCCTGAAAATACAACACGACCGGGCATGACTCGACCCGAACGTGTTTCCTTGGGCACCATCACATGACTCGGCCTGATGCACCCAAACGCGTTTCCCTGGGCGCGGCCCGACATGACCCGACCTAGTCAGACATGTTCCTTAATGGGTTTCCTCACATGAACCAACCTGACACGACCTGCCCGAACACGTTTCCTTGGGCACCCTCGCAGTATAGCATGGCTCGACCCAACCCAAACTGAACACATTTCCTTGGGTTCCATCACACGACTGGACCTAGCCCACTCAAATGTCGAAGGAACAAGGGAGAAAACGCCAAATTAATGGGTCTCAAGAACGTGAAAAAGGCACACGAGAGGTCACAAATTAATATTTTTGATATGGCCTCCCTCACACGATTTAACCCGAACACGTTTCCTGTGGCACCCTCACATGACGAAATTACTCGACCTACCCAAAAGAAGGGCGCACGAGGGAGAAAATGGAAAACAGATCACCCAAACTTGCACAAGAAACATGGGCGGTCACAACTTAGCATTTTTTATACGACCACCCTCACACGACCTGACCCAACCCGAACCCCCCGAACGCATTTCCTTGGGCACCCTCACACAGCATGAACTAACCGGGCCTGACCTGACACGACCTACCCAAATGCATTTCCTTGGGCTCCATCATAATATGGCACGATCGAGCCTGACCCGACCCAACCAAACTTGCAGTTTCCTTGGGCGCCATCACACGACTCGACTCGAACTGCCCAAATGTGTTTCCCTGGGTGCCCTCACACGGCCCAACATGACCCAACCTAACAACTAGACATGTTCCTTAATAATGGGCGCCTTCACATGAATTTACTTGACCCGACCTGCTATCGAGGAATAAAAGGTATCTTTTTAACACCTATTTATCTCACATTAATTATCAATCTGGGAGCGACTTTTTATTTGAAGAGTGTACTCAGTCTGAGGCAGCAATTATCTAAGAGCAATGTTGTGAAGATGTAGTACAGAATAACAAATTCAAAGGTAACAAATGCTTGTAAAGAAACCTACTTACAGTGACATGAATGGAAAGATTAAACTACATCAATCTTGCAAAACATCGATCAGGGATGCAGTAGCAGTAACTCTTTCCCTTAGAAATCGATGCAAGATAACCAATCTGGGGACTTAGGAGCAATAACCTCTATCCTCTACAGTTGGAGATCTTAAAGCAGTCGAAACAAAAGAAAATTCAATAAAATCAATTTAAAGGAAACGAAAGCTGGAAAGGAACAACATCATGTAACTATAACTCATCTATTTGCTGATCTAAAGCTATGAATCAAAAATAAACAATAAATAGAAATGGAACAATAATATGCACAACAATCAAATAACTCTATAATCGTAACAAATCTAAATTCAATTATCACACAATAGAAATAAAAGAATAGAAATACAAACAGCGGATCGCTACACCAGGGCCGGGCCCTCAACCGCCGGTGAAAGCGCCGCTAGGCTACTGCAGAGCTTGAGAAATGGAATGAAAATGCCTCTTTGTATTAATCAAACATGAATATATTTTACATTAGTTGCTCTTTGATCACAAGAGTCAAGGAATTACAGTGTTACAAGATGAATTCAATAATCATCCATTCTCCTTCACCCTCTTTCCAATACACAATACATGTTATCCTTTTATAATTAGAAAGATAAGAAATTAAATAGAAAATATAATCTCCCATAACAATATGATCAACCAGAAAATATATTTCCAACAATATTTCAACAAGAGCAAGGTGAATTTGGCTTTGCAGCTGAGATTTGGAGGACGGCCGCAACAACAAATATGAGACAATCGTGCTCAAAGAACCATACGTTTCTCTCAATACAGGCTGAATTTGGGCAAACCGTTTCATAAAAAATTTAATTGGGCTCGTTCTGGACAAAACCCATGTTCTGGATTTTCCAGATTCTTCTTCATTTGACCAGAATCTTAACCACAAAACTGTCACTTCTTATTCCAACGAATTTCTGAGTTGAAATATTTCATGATGATTTGGAGATCAAATCTTCAATCTGGAAAATATCTTGGAGGCTAAAATGGTGATTGATATTACAAAATATATTAATAAACCATAATTGATAAAAGTATGCATAATAATCATCAAGGTATTAAAAATAAAGGAGAAGAAATAATATTCATCCATAAGAGCATAAATCATTATAAGATCGATTTATATGATAAATTATAATAAATGACATGATAAACAAGAGTTTTAATGAATGAAATAAGTGTTAAAAAGTGGTCGTATTCACGGCCCAACATACCCCCAAATTGAATATATTGCATGCCCTCATGCAATCCAAAGACAAAATCCATGTGTTAACGAAACAAAGAAAATTGTTCATCCCAACTCATGAAATGGATGGAACAAATGAATTTTTCCTCAAATAATGAATATTCAATTTTAGCAATCTTGATGAAGGCATAAAAACTATATGTATATGAAATTGCATAAAAATGTAAGATAAGTAACAACAAACTTCATTAACCATTTTCTCAAAAATCAGATCGTTTTGATGCACGGATCATGAGATATAAACAAAATGGTTGTAGGTGATAGTGCATAATTTTCGAAATTTTATGAACTAATTTAGTGTGAAATTATCTGGGTTTGTGTATTTTAATGATACCTTTTTGTTATTCATAAATCACAAGAATTCAGTTCATAATTTTGAAGATATATGCAAATCAATTTCTGCACTATATACAAATGAAATTATATGCCTTAAATGAGGAAGAAAGTGGAAAACATCCATCATGTGTAGGAATTCCCGCCCCCCCCCCCCTCCCAAACTGAGGAATTAGCATGTCCTCATGCGATGCTAGAAAACAAAGAGAGGTGGTTGCTACAATCTGTTGAAATCTATGCTTGGTGTAAAACAACATGGAATAAGGGAGGCGTTGAGAATGAATAAGAATATCAAATGGATGATAAAGAAGATGACTGACATGTTCATAAGAAAGAAATGAAGGAAATCGACACTCCCCCAAACTGAAAGATGAGACATGTCTAGAAAAATGGGAAGTGGTAAAGATATGGAATGAATGATGATAAATAATGCTCAATGGATGTTCATGAAATTCTCCTAAATTCATAATAAATAAGAAAATTATGTTATTTTACCTCAAGTGTTACCTCCGAAAAGATGGAATGACATGTAGGGACTGACCTTTGTTGAAGTTGATGTAGGCTGAGTGGATTCTGAAAGTGATGCAAAAGGTGGAAGCCATGCAAGCACATCATGTCTAAAGAATTGTATGGGTTCACGAACCTTTGTTTTTAATTGCAATAATGTGGTCGTGCTGCGAATATAATTTTCCCCCATACTTGTTGTTCTCCTGTAAACAAATCACAATTCTGTATGCAATTTTCTTGAATCTACAGTTTTAGTTTGGAATGGCAATAGACAAGATGCATGTAAAAAGTTCAATCAACAAAAATTTTGTAGAAATGCAGTATCAATATTGTGGCAACTTAGCAAAATAAAAGAGCAACGTATTGCACAACAATTGTACAACATGGAAATACATACATACTTATGATACAATCAACAAATTATCACATTACTGAAATCCATGCATGTGATAAATCGTAAACAGATATAGAAGCATTTTGTAATGATTCAAGGATAAGGAGAAGGGACAGCTTAAGATAAACATAAATACAAATGCGTTTATTACCCACTTAAACTAATGTGATCGATTTATGATGATTTTCATGTATAATAGGTTCAAAATCAAAGGTTAAGGATTCATACTTTCATCTAATATTTAAAAAGAGATATAGGAAAAAAGGGTTTAATATTACTATTGGTGTGTATAAATGTGACTTCAATACCATCAGCAGAGCTCTGTTGCCCACAGGTGTCCATAACCTTGACAGAGTTGCTTTCTCACGCTTGGAACCATTATCCTTTATTTATGCTGAGGAACTGCTTGTTAATTGTCATAACGGAGGTCATTGTGCTGGCTTGGTGACCAGATAAATCACAATGACATTCACTGGGAAGAAGTGAAAAGTGGGCAGGCCAGCTCGTGATGAGACCTCATGTTCCAAGGACTTCTGAACTTTTTCAATTGTCCATTGGACCATATCCCTGGTTTGGTGGCCATGATGGGAATGCCACTTCACTTGCTTCCTTATGAACATGGTAGGCTGGCTCTTGATGAGACCCCCTATCCTCCATCTGCCAAATTATAAAATTATTAATGAAATATGCAAATATTTTTCTTTTCATATAGCACTTTCCTATTTAGGATGGCTCAGCACTGCTTAAGAGTAGGGATGGTGGAAGAAGTCTGAATAGCTCAATAGAAAATAATATGCACTTATTCCTACTCCATAAGTAAAAATCAAATAAAGTTATAAAATATGGGAAAGAACCAACATGATAAATATAATCAATCATATAAATTTAGTGGTAGTAAGACAACAAAATCATATTATTTATTATGTCCCTTTTTCATTTTTATCATTACTAAACAACTTTCTTAAAAATGACGATTTCTTTTGATTTGCTGATTACAGTAAGCTTTAATTTGTATGATTGTGTATCCTTTCATAAAGTGTATTTTTGTCTTTCAAAAATTTATGAAAAATTCAAAAAAATCCTCAAAAAGTTGTTCACAAACAAGAAAAATGCACTCAAAAAGTGTTGTTCCTTTGAAAGGAACATCAAAAACAATCTGCGAAAATGTTGTTCCTTTTCCTTTGGAAAGGAACAGCAAAAATAATCTACGAAAATGTTGTTCCTTTTTAAAAGAAAACTAATCAGCAAAAATTTTGTTCCTTTTGGAAGGAACAACAAAAATAAACACATAAACGCACTGCTTCTTAAGAGGAATGGCTGTTGTTCCTTAAGAGGAACAATAACTGTCCCGTAAGAGGAACAACAAACAAATATAGACACACAAAAAGGAAAAAAGTAGAGGAAATAAAAAAGCTAATATGCAATCCATTGCCAAGCAAATCCAATCAAATAGAAAGGAAAGTTTATGTACAGGTTTCAAGAAAAAGTAATTTTTTACAGAACTGGTGCCACTGATGAATTGCATTCTGCAATTGAAACTTGCATGGTGGGGTCCTTATTGTTTAGTTACCACTGGAGCACAAATTTAAATTTTAAGGAATCAACACCTAAAACACAAAAACATAGAAGAGACCAGAAAAGAAACAACACTTTATTAAATTACAACAGCTATGATGTTATTTCTAAGAGAATATCAGATCTATTAATGAAAAAAAATGATCTTTTGAAAAATGTTTGGCAGCAGTGGCATGAATTTTCAAATGGAAACCAATTCTTCATTTCTTCTTGGTATGAATCTATTAGGTAATGAACTGGATGAAATGCCCTTGTTTCACTAAAATTTTTCTCAAGAATCGCTCATCCATAAATTGACCTTCTTTATTCTCCTAAGACCTGCAAAAAATGAGTGTCTACCTGGAATAAAACATTAAATCATGGAGAAAGAGAGGTGGCCGGGCTCTCTTAATCCAATAATTATGCAAAAAAACTAACAATTAGTTACTCTATAGAACAAGTCCACGGAAAAATAAAACAAATTATATTTGCTACCTGCGGGAGAGCAGTGGTCGACGATACTAACCAGCAGTGTTTTAATCATACCTTATTTTTTCTTCATCTGATATGAGTGATTTCAAAGCCAAATGAGAGCTAATTCAAAGTTTTATCTCCAATAGAAACAGGTTTTAAAAATTCCATGCAATGATATGTTAAACTTGCTTAGAACAACCTGCATAATAGAGTCATTTTCGATTTTCCAGCTCAGACCAACGGTTGGTATTTCAAGCATAAATTTTTCATTTGATGACGGATTGAATCGATTAAAATTGGAGATTAAATAAAGTAGATTTATTGATCTCCAATAGAAACAATTTTTGAATACAAGAAGAATTGATGGGTCAAATACGTTAAGGAACAGCCGAGAAAACAGAGTTTCAAGAATGCTGATTTATGATAGGCAGTCAGTATTTTGGTCATAAATTCCTCATACGATATCAAAATTGAGTGATTAAAATTGAGTTGTAAACTAGATTCATATAGGAATCTACCATATAATTTTTTTTTAAAAATATAGTCATTGAAGCCTCCAAAAACGTACTGCACCAACTCTGTTATTGAGCTGCCTATTAGACACCCTGTCAATGTTTTGGTTCTAAATTTTTCGTTTCAAATCAAAATTGAGTGATTCCAATTGGGTTGGAAAGTAGACATCAATGGATACTTATAATAAAAACAAGTTTTAAAAATATTAAATTTTGGTCCCCCAAAACATGACTGTCCCAACTGTGTTTTCAGAAATTTCATCAAGTCCGCAATCCAAAAAAAAGATATTCAAGCAATTTTTTTTCATATTGATGATAAAAATGGATATAGGTGTTTGTAGAGTTGTTATTTTCAATATAATTCATCTACATAAACAAATAAATTAAAATATTTATCATCAATGTTGATTTCACAGCGTGTTGCAACAAAGAAACAACTATTTTTACAAAAAAAAAAAAAATGTGTTTGTTTTATTTCCTTATTTATTTATTTCTCCACTATCCTACTCTAAATTGGAAAATGAATATGATTACGTATAAGAGTATTTCCAGTGGAGCCATTTCCAAAATAATGCTTCAATTATGTATATACCCAAATTTGAAAAATGTATGTTAGTAAAAATTAGGGTATGAGAAGCCAACTTCCCCTGAAAAGATGATGCCAAAAATTGTTAAAGCATGGAGTGATGTTGCAAACAAATGATGGAGTGAAACCAATCTTCAATATATTCTTTACTTCCTTGATTTCCAATAGCCATCATATCATGAAGTTCTTGAGCTTTTAAAATGGTTTGTTGGTGCAAACTAGAAGAAACCTCATTTTCTTTTATAACTTCTACAATTTTTGGATTTGATTCATTCTGAGTCTCAGTGTAAGTTTTATCCAATGGTGCATGTGAGATAGAATGGGTGGGAAGGGTGGCTGAATTTTTCAGTTCAACACTGTAAGCATGTTGTACTGGTTTATTATGGTGAAGGTGTGGAATGAGTTGAGCAGGAGATTTTGTAGGGAATTGAGCCTCTTGATGATGTAGTTGATTGTGTTGAGTAAATGATTTTGATTGGCAAACAAGGTGTTGTGGAAGGGCTGAAAGATGTGTTTGTGCTACAAGATGAGGGAGAGTAGTCATGCAATCATAAGGTGAACCATGCCAATCTTTTAGACAAGATTGGTAGTGGTTATATTGAGATTGGCATGGCTGCCCTAACATATGATTATTCCATAATGAATTATGCAAGTAAGAGAATGGAGAGGAAGTGTTTTGAACCATACCTGTAGGCCATGATTTCCATGGTTTTTACCTTGTTGTAGCTTCCCCATCTCTTTGATATGCTACTTCCAAATTAGATAAGGAAGAGTGAGTATCTACGGGATGCTCCTTTTGGTAATGAGGGCAAAACACTTCATCAAATTCTTGATTTCTCTGAACCTGTAAAACATTCAATTGTGAATTTAAAGAGCTAATAAAATCATATTTAAAATTTTCAAATAAAACCTTGATTTCAGCTCTTATGTCTCTTGTTCTTGTAGTAAATTTGGAAGATAAAGAAGAAACTTCTCTAGAATTCTTACCGGCCTTGGAAATTCCTCTTGAATACCTTATGCAAAACTCACAAACATCATCATATGATAACTAAAAAACATCACCTTTTCCTATCAAATTTAAGAGTTCTAAAATTTCATCTTTGATTCCTTTAAGAAGGAGTGTTTTCAAGATCTCTTTTTCCAAATGCTTATGCCTTGATTTTTGAAGGTTTTATCAAAATCTCTCTACATAGTCCTCCAAGCTTTCATCTTCCCTTTGTGTCATACCAGAAATATCTTCATTGGATTTGCAATAGTCTTGGTACTTCTTCAAGAATATGTTCTTCATGTCCTCCCATGTTTTGATGCAGTTCCCACCTAGGCTCATGAGCCATCGAAGAGCTGCTCCTTTTAGAGTAAGAGGAAACACTTTCAATCGTTGATCGTTAGTAAAATAATCATATCCTCTACAAAGTATTTCAAACTCAAATAAGAATTTATTTGGATCTTCATTTGTCAAACCATGAAAATTTGGTAGAGACAATGGGGGAATTATGTGCATTTATGTCACTCCTCCCAGATCTTTTATAGGGAATTTAAAAGTTGCAATGTTAGCCATTTCTTACCATAATAGAAGATGTTATTCAGGTGTTTCTTTAAGGATCCTCCTTCGAATGTTCCTGTCAATTGGTTAGTGAAATGGGTGGTGCTTACATCACCACTCGAGGGGAATTACAAGATTCTTTTCAAAAAAGACTCTACCTCTCAAATTCAAAAAAAAAACACAAGAATTCATTCCTACCTTGAGCTTTCACTCAATTCTGTTGTGAAGCGGGCCAGTGAACATGTGTGTTTCTTGCTCGGTGTGTAGGTTCTTACCTTCCGTCTTTAATACCCAATTCTTCGCAAGCAGAAAAAATTAAATATGCATCACTCTTTCTAAATGGCATACACTCTCCCCGGAAACGGCGCCAAAATGTCAAGGCATAAAAGGTATCTTTTTAACACCTATTTATCTCACATTAATTATCAATCCGAGAGCGACTTTTTATTTCAAGAGTGCACTCAGTCTGAGGCAGCAATTATCTAAGAGCAATGCTGTGAAGATGTAGTACAGAATAACAAATGCAAAGGTAACAAATTCTTGTAAAGAAACCTACTTACAGTAACATGAATGGAAATATTAAACTACATCAATCTTGCAAAACATCGATCAGGGATGCAGTAGCAGTAACTTTGTCCCTTAGAAATAGATGCAAGATAACCAATCTGGGGACTTAGGAGCAATAACCTCTATCCTCTACAGTTGGAGATCTTAAAGCAGTCGAAACAAAAGAAAATTCAATAAAAGCAGTTTAAAGGAAACGAAAGCTGGAAAGGAACACAACATGTAACTATAACTCATCTATTTGTTGATCTAAAGCTATGAATCAAAAATAAAAAATAAACAGAAATGGAACAGTAATATGCACAACAATCAAATAACTCTGTAATCGTAATAAATCTAAATGCAATTATCACACAACAGAAATAAAAGAATAGAAATACAAACAGTGGATCACTCCACCAGGGTCGGGCCCTCAACCGCCGGTGAAAGCGCCGCTGGGCTACTGCAGAGCTTGAGAAATGGAATGAAAATGCCTCTTTGTATTAATCAAACATGAATATATTTTACATCAGTTGCTCTTTGATCATAAGAGTCAAGGAATTACAGTGTTACAAGATGAATTCAATAATCATCCATTCTCCTCCACCCTCTTTCCAATACACAATACATGTTCTCCTTTTATAATCAGAAGGAGGAGAAATTAAATAGAAAATATAATCTCCCATAACAATATGATCAACCAAAAAATATATTTCCAACAATCTTTCAACAAGAGCAAGGTGAATTTGGCTTTGCAACTGAGATTTGGAGGACGACCGCAACAACAAATCTGAGAAAATCGTGCTCAAAGAACCCTTCATTTCTCTCAATGAAAGCCGAATTTGGGCAAACTGTTCAATATGTAAGTTGGTTGGGCCCGTTCTCGACAAAACCCATGTTCCGGATTTTCCATATTCGTCTTCATTTGCCCAGAATCTTAACCGCAAAACTGTCACGTATTATTCGAGCGAATTTCTAAGTTGAATATTTCATGATGATTTGGAGATCAAATCTTCAATCTAGCAAATATCTTGGAGGCTAAAATGGTGAGTGATATTACAAAATATATTAATAAACCACAATTGATAAAATTATGCATAATAATCATCAATGTATTAAAAATAAAGGAGAAGAAATAATATTCATCCATAAGAGCATAAATCATTATAAGATGGATTTATATGATAAATTATAATAAATGACATGATAAAAAAGAGTTTTAATGAATGAAATAAGTGTTAAAAAGTGGTCGTATTCACGACCTAACACCTGCCTGAACTCGTTTCCTTGGGCAGCCTTACTGTACGGTACGACCCAACCCAACCCGACCCAAACACATTTAGTTGGGTGCCATCACATGACATGACCCGACCTAACCCACTTGAATGTTGAAGGAATGACCGAGAAAATAAAAAATTCATGGGTCACATGAACGTGCACAAGGCATATATGACTAGGTTACAAATTAACATTATTTTTACGGCCTCCCTCACACGATCTGATCCAAACTTGTTTCTTGTGGCGCCCTCACACGACATTACCCGACCCACCTAATCAAAGGGTGCACGAGGGAGAAAATGGAAAACACATCACAAAAACATGCACAAGCAACACGGGCAGTCACAAATTAGCATTTTTTATAGGACCACCCTCACACTACCTGAATCGACTCGCCCAAACACGTTTCCTTAGGCGGCCTCACACGGCATGACTCGGCCTACCCCGACCCGAACGCATTTCCTTGGGTGCCATCGACACATGACTCGCTTCGTCTCACCAAAACACGTTTCTAGCCTGGGCGCCCACACAAAGCTCGAGATGACTCGACCTGACTAGAGAAGTTCCTTCATGGGCACCCTCACATGACCCGACCTGACCCTAAACACCCGAACGCATTTCCTTGGGCGCCCTCACAGTATGGCACAACCTGAACCAACCCGAACCGAATTCGTTTCCTTAAGCGCCATCACACGACCCGACCCAACTCGACCCGATCACCTGCCCGAACGTCAAAGGCATGAGGGATAAAATGAAAAACGAATCGCATGAATGTTCACAAGGCACACGGGCAATTGTAATTTAGCATTTTATATATGGCCTCCCTCACACGATCTGACCCAAATGCATTTCCTGTGGCGCCCTCACACGACACGACCTGACCCAACCGAACGAATTAGGCCACACAAGGGAGTAAATGGAAAATGGATCACACAAACATGAACAAGCAACATGGGTGGTCACAAGTTAGCATTTTTAATATGACCACCCTCACATGACCCAACCCGATCACCAAACCCGAAGTGACAGGCCCGAACATGTTTCCTTAGGTGCCCTAACAATACGGCAAGACCCACCTTGACCTGACCTGAACGTGTTTGCTTGGGTGGCCTCACACGACAAGACTCGACCAGGCCCAACTCGGCCCGCTCGAATGTGTTTCCTTAGGTGCTCTCACACAACCCGATCACATGACGACCTGACACATTGTTCCTAAACCCTAATCCCGATCACAGGACCTGACACATTGTTACTAAACCCTAAACCCAATCATAGGACCATACACATTGTTCCTAAATGCTAAGCCTGATCACGGGCTTGGACACATTGTTCCTAAACCCTAAACCCTAACTTCTGAACATTGTTCCTAAACCCTAAAATCTAACTCTCGAACATTGTTCCTAAACCCTAAACCCTAACATTGTTCCTAAAACATCATAAGACCAATGGTGTGTCTCCTACATGTGTCAATACTGACGCATACTCCTGCAATGTCACAACACCGACAATTTTTCCCTAAACATCACAATACAGACGGTTTCCATGAACGTCGCAAGACTAACAGTTGGGTCTAAAACGTCACAAGACTAACAGTTGGTGGTGAAATGTCGTAATGCCGAGAATGTATCCCTAAAAATCACAAGATTGATAGTTTCCCTAAATGTCTCTCTTCCGATGATATTCACAAATCGTTACTATAGCGACGCTTCTTGGCGGGATTAAAAAAATTGAGAAAATTTGGGGAAATTTCTAACAATACGTCAAAAGTGTCGAAACTAAAGTGTGGAAATTTTGACCATATGTACTAGTTCCCAGAGCAGTCATACACTAGCTTTCATAGGTCATTGTACTATATAGGTTTTAGAGAATGTCCACAACATCTACATCCAAAATACCCTTTTGTTACATGATCTGTGAGATTATTTTATACAATATATTTGCATGGCACATGAAAGAATATCATGAATATCAGAACAATTACAAAAAATTAAATAAATAATATGCAAAATAATATTGCTAAGTATATAAACAAATCAATAAACATGTAAATTACCAAAGAAAACTCCTAAGCCTGGATAATCATGTGTCGTGTAAGCACATATGGCATACAATGTAAAACTCCTCTCTACTACGAATGGTCTTAATACATCATATAAATTTATCCCATCCCATAATTCCTTCAATCCATATACCATTGGTTGTAAGTAGACATCCATATTCTTCACTTGTCTTCTACGAGGGACTATGAGAGCCAATAGAGGATGTTCATTCTTCATGGAAAACAATCGGCGGATATTGTTATTGATCACTACTATAGGCCAAACAGAATATTTGGTGTTTTGGAAGGAATATGGGTTGATGCCATCCGTGGCTATGCTAATTCGTAGACTTCGTACTTCATCCTTGAATTTTTCGAACCATGTGTCCTCTTTGTGCTTCATGGCTATTGAATCTATTAGGATTCAAACAACTCCCAACTCAATTATGCATGAGGCATGCCATCCCTTGATCTGGATTTATGCAAGAATGAAATAAAATACATAAATAGACATAAAAATAGAGATGCAGCAGAAATAATGCTTCATTTCATTAATATCAAATAACAAAAATATGGTTACACACATAATGGAAATCAAATAGCTAAGGCACTTGCAGCTTATCTCTGAGAAGAGGTGTGGGAGTATTATATTTGTCGAAGATGTCATGGACCTGCGAGAAGACATGTTGGATGAGTTTAGAAAATTTGGTTTCTTTATTAGCCTCAGACAGTATATCTATGGATCATGTTTGTGTATTTGTATGAGATATAGAAACATCAAGCGACGGTACTTTGGGGGTCAGCTCAATGGACTGCTTATCCGAACAATGTAGAGGAACCTCTGTAAGTGAGGAGAAAATGTCCTTGTATTCCTCCATGAATTTTTCCATCTACTACAGCTATGCAAGGGAGCCCTGTTTTGAGGTTGTGGCCACAATATTCTTCTTTCCCTGTGAGCCAGTTTTAAGGAAAATAAATTTCCTAGTTTGGGAAACAATCTTACTACATTTTGCCACCCGATGGTATACGGCTGCGGGTGTTCTACGGTTGGTAGGCCGAGCCACTTCATGACCTCTGCTGAAATGAGGTTCTTTTGGCTTCCATTATTGACAAGGAATTCAATGGAGAACCCTTCACCCACATCTTCAAATGGAAGAGGCGTTGGCCCTCCTATGGATCCTCGGGATCCTCCCTCTGGATCTTGGTGGTGGAAAAAATGGCATTGGGATCCACAACATTGATCTTCTTCCCTTTGTCATTGTCTTTGTCTGGTTCTAACTCAGGATCATAACTTGCATTTGATTCAGGTGCCTTTAGTTTGGCCACGAATGATTGTTTGGCCTTACACTAGTTTGTGCTGTGAGTGGGGCTATTATGAGATACACACCACTTCCATATGTCCTTCTTTTTATTTGTGGTGTTTTCCTAAGTCACCCCACTTTGGCCTTACCCCTTGTTCTGCATTTCAAGGGCACCTTTCCCTGCTTTCGGATTCGTGGATCCAAAGTCTTGCTTCTTCTGATTAAATTTCTACTTGATCTTGGCAGCATAGTGATATTCCATGCCAAGAAATTTAATGTAAAGGAAATCCATTTCCTCCTAAATGTGTCTGTGCAAAAAGATGCGGTACTTGAGCACAAAATATCTCCCTAAATCTTTAATACCCAACTTTGTGCGTAGGGTATGGAACAAATTTGTCAGTTCGTGCACATCTTGATCACTTTGCTACTGTAGTGTGGTCCATGGGATGTACTTGTCCTCATAGCTCCCCACATGGTAATATTGTTCCTTGATGCCTTCTTGAAACAAATTCTAAGTGGGTGCAGCTGAGAACAGAGAGAGTTATGTCCCATCCTTTTTCTCATAGTAGGTTTCCCACCAATCTTTGACATGGGGGGTGGCTTTGAGGAGTGCAAAAATAATATTTTTTTGGTCGGAGAAATCATGGACCGAGAAATACCCTTCCAAAAAATTCAACCATATATCTATGATGTCTACATTTATGTAGCCTTCAAATATAGGAATGTAAAAGTTTACATTTACCTTGAAGGAAGTGTCACCTCTAGAGTGGCTGTTGGATGCAGGTGCATCGTAAGTGGGCAGTCGTTGAAGGATCTAAGAAAAGTTATCCATCATTTCATTCCTTTGTTTCTCGAGGGCCTCCTCGAGCAATATTTTGATAGGATATCCTGCTCCCTCGTCTTTCTTTTCTTCTGCCATGGGAGGTCGTTAGGGTTTGCGGGGCTGATCTTGAAAGGGTTCACCTAAATCGAGCCCTAACTCCTTATAGCATGACCGCATTGGGGAAATGTAAAGAAAAACAGAGAAAGAGCATACCCCCTCTAATACCACTGATCCATATTTATGTAGGAACGTAATAAAATACATAAATAGACATAAACATAGAGATGCAGCGGAAATAATACTTCATTTCATTAATATCAAATAATAGAAATACGCTTACAGACATAATGGAAATAAAATAACTAGGGTGCTCGTAACTTATCTCCGAGAAGAGATGTGGCAGCTACATTCCTCTGAATAGTGTTACAATGAGGCTCGAGAGCCTATTTATTATTGAGAAACAATTGAAAACTCTAAACGTCCAAAAAAATAACCATAGGAGATGAAGCGCCAAAACTATGGGCCCCGTTTGCGTATATTGGTGTTTCAACTTCCCGGGGTCATAACTTTCGCATACTATCTCCGTTTGATGCACATGATACATAATTAGAAAGATCTATTCGAGGAATAGAAAATATGTCTGCGAGTAAAAATTATAGAATGGAATATTATACGCCAGAGGTGTGATGCCCAAAAAAAATTGTTTAGCGCCTCAAAACAACTCCGGAAGTCCAGGACCCGAAAAAATGAAAAAATAGTAAGTTATGTTGAAACTGAAAAAATGAAAGAACTGATGGTGGTGATTCAAATGGAATAGGTGGGTAGCCACCAATATCCACCTGGATCATTAGGGTCCTAAAACGGCTCCGGGAGTGTAGGACTCGAAAACCTACTAGAAACAGTAAGTTGTATTGAAAGTGAAAAGTTGCAAGAATTGATGGTGTGGGTCCAAATGGAATAGGTGGGTGGCCACCGATATCCACCTAGATCATCCCTGCAACATAGCTAATTATTTTCAATGAAAGAGCCTTTGAATCCTTGAGATTATAGGCATGTTCTTCAATTTCTTAAAGGGAGGACCATGTGATTTACCCTTATTTTTTGATTTATCATACCCGTCCTGCCCACATTTTGAACATATCTCTTTGTTTGCATATTTTCCTCTATATAGGATACAATCATTTGGACATACATGATATGATATGTACTCGACACCCAAAATTTTGAAATTTTTTTTTGCCTCTTCACAGCTACCAAGAAAGACATTATCACTTGGAAGAAACTTATCTCTAAATAACATGTAGTTGGTGATCATGGACAATATTAAATATACATTAATACTGATATAATTATTAGCATTCATAAAATTGAACATTTGTAATGTTCATTGTGTGATTATATTTCTCAAAATATAAGGGAGGACTTTATGGTCACTTACCTCAAAATTTCCAAGAAATATGCCAGGGTCCAGGTGCTTTAGAAAGATCACCCTTCCTAACATTAAGTTGGAAAACTACCCTACTACATTGATGGTGGGGGTATGTTTATTCTTTCCTTGAGGTTTTGTGAAGTGCTTTTCCTTGATGAGCCTATTGTAAATAGGGACATCCTTAATGGCCTAGAGAAGGGTTATTTTTACACACAAATTTTTCAGCTCTCCCAAAATTTCGGTCTCCTCTAGGGTGTGCTAACTGAAATGAATCAAGCACTCAAGAAAAGGAGGTTGTTGGATCTAAGTGTTACTTTATTCATTTTCCTCCTCAACCTCTATAGGTGGAGAGGAAGGGTGGTTATCTAGGAGTAATCTTCCCGACTTGAGATTTATCTCATGTATCTCCACAACATAAGCTGGGTAGGATGTCTCTCCACTATAAACCTATTGTGCATATCCGTTTTTCAGGTTTGTATTGGGTTGTGCAGGAATTTGAGGCAAAATGAGTGGAGAAAAATTAATAATCTGAGGTTGGGGTTGGGGTGGAGGCATTAGAGTAGGTGGTTGATTATGTTGATGCCTCCACCCTTGGGATGGGTTGTTCCACTGAGTTTTTTGAGGAAGATAATGATGAAATGGTTGGTTCAAATGCTGAGGATTATATGGATGATTATAAAGCCAAGTAGGAGGTGTAGGCCATGAGGGAGAAGTGGGGGTGTACCAAGATTTCATATGTGCATTATGAGTGTTGTGATAGTGGGAATAAGGTGGAACTTTCATACCCCATTGATATGACCTAGGGCCTTGAGGCCTTCTTTGGTTGATGAAACAAAGCTTCTCTAGTCCTACTTCCCACCTTGGTATACAACGTTGAGTCCAAGTAAGAAGGGACAATTATCTGTGGCATGATTCTCATCACAGACTAAGGAAACCTCTACGAAATTTAATCGACATTCGTTACTATGGTGTTTTCTAGTAAATCTAGGGAAAAATATAGCCAAGATTGTTTCTACTTCCTCTTGATTCCTCTTGACCTACATTGTGTCCATTTGCAAGGAAAAGGTGTGCAACATGTCACTCTTGAAGTCCTCCAACATATTTCCAATATCATGCTTGATGGAGGTGGAACATGAAGGGGTATTGGTTGTACTTTGGCTAGCTCTTCCTTTCTTCCTAGCTACCCTAAAATGGTTCCTGACGACAATTTTGATTGTCACATAAGGCAGCTGGTAGATATCCCCTCATGATAACATATTGAGGGTTTCTATCACCTCCTCCCTAATCCCTTGGAAAAGTAATAGTTTATGTGATCCAGGATCAAGGCACTAGCACAAAATGGCTAATTAGTTACTAAAAAATGACTAAAATTTGCATATAAATGACTATTTTTCGGTCGGTGACCAATAGTAGCTAATTTACAGTATCTTATAACACGACCAACTTTTGGTTTTTTTTAGCTTAGTCAATAATTAGCTATCTCAATTTTGTTCTCCAATTGTATATTTGGTCATTAATTTAGTCATTGATTTAGTCATTAATTTAGTCACTGATTTATTCATCAATTTGATCATTAATTTAATCATTGATTTGGTCATTGATTTAGTCATTGATTTAATCTTTGATTTGGTCATTAATTATGAAAATTAATGACCAAATATACACAAAATATATTACTATATGATCACTCAAGAAAACCAATTAATGACCAAAGAAATATGACCAAAATTTTGGTAATGTTATAAGATACTGTAAATTGGCTACTAATAGTCATATATATGAAAATTTTAGTCATCGTTTGAAACCAACTAATGAACGAAGAAATATGAATAAATTTTAGTCGTGTTATAAGATACTATAAATTAGCGACTAATAGTCGTATATATGAAAATTTTGTCATCATTTGTAGTCACAAATTTATCATTCGCAGTAGCGATTTATTCATTATATAAACTACTAATTTAGTAGTTTATATTCATTTCATTTACTTTCATTAATAATAATTATAAATGACTACTTTAGTCATATATTCATTTTATTTGTGTTCATCATTAATCAATATAAACTACTAATTTAGTAGTTTTAGATTTATTTTGTGTTCATTTTTAATCAACATAAATTAATTTGTATGATTTAAAAAATGTCATACAATGTGCATCTTCATTTAATATGAAAACACAATGTCACATATTTTAATTCCAATATCAAGTGCAACTATAAATAATTCCAACCATATAAATTATATTATATGAAATGTTAAAGTATTACAATATGATTTTCCAGCTTAATATTGGTTGGACTTCAATTTACACATGAAATGGTGTTTTATCACTTCAAAACATTATCGTTGTGTTTTCAAGGCATTGTGGGTGAATTCACCAACTCTGAAGCCTTGACCATCAGTCTTTTTATGTGTGTCTTATGCGGGATATTGGCTCTAAGAGTATCACTAGACCAGTTCTCCTCTCTCTCTTTTTGAATTTTTCACTCCAATGTCATTGATCCCCTCTTTTTTTCAATTCATGCTTATTACCATCAATACTGAGTTCATTTTCTGAAAACAAAAGCAGAAAAAATGCAGAGTGTAAAACATGAAAGACAATGAACACTAGAATATAAACTAAACTCGACTATAAATAGTTTATATGACATATAACTCAACATTAACAATTTCAAAGCCATTTTTCCCCATAAAAGTAAGAAACTCCCAACAAATTTTCTTCATTGGGGTGATAATTGGCACTATAATGTGGCCAAATAACCTGTATAGACAAAGAAAATAAAATATCACCATATATAGAAAAGAACATCTTAGTAACTTAGTATTCAAACTTCAAGGAAAGATTAAGAACAATCATGTCAATTAAGTTATATGCTAAAAATTTCAACCTGGAGATAACTTGTGAAAACAAATAACTGAGCTGTGATGTTTAATCCTTGTCATTTTATTCACAACAACATATCATTTTCTAATGCATGAACTTAGTCAAGTATATAAACGACATGTACTCAAATAACAACATGAAAGTAACTTTTTCTGATAGTCATGAAAATATTTTAATGCAAAATACTTATAAGGAATCGAATCAATATAGTGTAATACTAATTTCATCTTCAAGCATTGGTTGTTGTTTAAATGGACATGGTTCTAAGTATTTTCAGTTTCATAGTTAAAAGACAAAAAAAAATTCAAAATAAACGTCCAAAATAAAATCAAACAATAAAGAGAGGATATCATGGAATGGAAATTGAAATTATAAAAAAATTGTTTATCTGTCCACCAATGTTGTGTCTGGAATTCCTAAGAGATTTTCTTGCCCAAAATAACCATGATGTGAAATAATCACAACATTAAAATCCATAAAAATTCCCACTAGAAAAATTTCCAAAGTCGATGGCTTAGGTGTCTAAGCGATCTCTAACAACGAATGAACCATATCCAATATGTGATATGCATCCTCTCCCCATCCTTTTTCCAATCACATTTCATGTAACCTACCCACAACAGAGTTAAGTAACAATCAAACAAAGACATTGACATTTTTTTAATCTTATATATATATATATATATATATATATATATATATAATTTGAATATTATTTGTTTCATGAACATATTAATTCATATTGAAAGCCTTCCTCACATATAAGAAAGTATCAATCAAATAGGACATCAGAAAAATCGACCTCAACGAGGTCCTTAAACAATTTCTACAATATCAATATTTTTCTTGTTGTGATACCTTGTGTAGAAAAAATAACATATCTACAAAAGAAAAATTCATATTATACTTATGGTCAAACTTTGTATATGGTGTATTCTTAAGCAGTTTTTTAAAATGTTCCTCTACCTTTACCAAAATGAATTGTAGTTTGGTTAAACTATCTATCCTTTCATTCAACATCAATTTCTGCAAGATAATGTCACACATTGTTCTTTCCCGTTTCTCAACATGCTACATATGATAAATTGAAGGTAACATAAAACCAAGAGAAAACCCTTTTCTAACCAAAACAAACAAACAAACAACTTCTCTAATAAAACTTCATTATGATATTAGAAAATAAAAAGAGAGTGGGCCATTTTTTTTGTTTGACTTTGCCTATTTTTGTTATGAAAGTGCACGAGCTTCAAGAACCAACAAATGTGATGGAAGTCATAAATGTGAAAAAAATTAAGTTGACCTAATTTGTAGAATTCTTCAAAATTATGTGAATGATGCCATTTTTGGATGTGGTAAATATCATAATAAGAAATTGTTTGTATTATAATAAATTACATTGCAATAACTACCATGGGCCTCCACACGTTATAGGTCCTCAGTATGTTAATCTTGATGATGAAAGAGAGTTGGAAATGATAAGTATGGGTGGTCCTAGTTTGTAAGGTCGCCATCTCAATGAACCTAGGTTCCAACATGGTAAACCTGGATCTAGTATTCACCCAATTTCATTCCATCATACTTTGTCAAGAATCATGTGGAAATAATGGTCCTTCAGCTTATAATAGGGTTTTTTTGAGGTTATAAATAAATATTATCCAAATCAAATGGATTTTTGGGCTCCAAGAGATATAGATAATTTAAATGATAACAATTATATGTTATTTTCCCAAGATTCAAATGTAGGCATACATTTTGTGGATTTTACTAATAAATAGAATGAGAGAAATAATCCACGAAGAGAATCTACTGGTCATTGTGATTAGGGAAATACTAAGAGATAATAAGACTATTTAGGTTAAAATCAAATATGGCGTTGGTTCTTGTAGCTCCTCAGTTGCTGGTAGTTTTTAAGGTAGGAATTTTAGTTCTTTAAGGGTGGGGTCCTTCAACATAATTTCATCTACCTTGGTCATATCACCCAAAATAAAAACATAATCAACAAAGAGTGAATATGTCCAGTCTAGGGCAAATCTTATTTGTATATTTGTCAAGCTTATAGTTTTTTTTTACTCTATTGTAACTCTGTTGAGACTACCTACTCTATAGTAAAAAATGGCAGAGGAGCCATTAGTCGTACCTACCCATGGTCTCTTGTAGACATGATATAAGAATAGGTTGAGCCATTAATTAAAATTGGACATATATTGAGGAAATACAATTCATTATCTAGTTAAGCAATTTCACATTGAACCCTATATGGATGAGTAGCCTAAATAAAACCAATTATGTCTATCATATTCCTTGGAAATACAAACTAATATTGCTTGTAATTTTTTGTTTTCATGTTGTAAATTCCTTCTTGGGAAACTCCTATTCCGTAATGGATTTGTTTCCCATGAAGGTTGCAAAATTGTTCTAATGACATGGAATCAACTTAGTGGATTTTGACCCTACATTACCAAGGAACTCAAGATCCTTGGGCGCATCAACAGTAGCATCCTCCAATGAAAATAGTATAGTCTCCAACCTAGAAACATCAAAATTATATATAGTTATAATTCATAATCACAAATGACCATAGACTGTAGCAATCCTTAAATAAATTAAAACTTGAATAAGAAAAAACACAAAATTTCACATTACCCTTCAGTAAGTTGTCCTTGATTTAGTAAGAAAGGTTCAAACTATCATAAATATGTAATTAGATTCTCTAGAAGATAAATTTCAACATCTTTCCTGAAAGAAGATTCTAATATCCAAAGAGAAACCATAGTTGAATGGAACAATGGTTCTTTAAGGTCATCTACACAAAAAGTTTCCTCCTTCAAATCTCTCACACTGGATGGTATGTCATACAAAATTAAGAAAAAGTCAGGGAAACTTGTCAAGTTCTCTAAAATACATTATGAAAATGCATGGAATATTTGTAAATGAATGCACCCATAATATTCTTTGATTTCCATTTCAGCCTTTTTCCTAAGTTGAACCTCAATGAGTTGTGAGCTCAAATTTATTTGAGAATAATGTTCTTACAGTTGAAATTCAACATTTGTAGTCTTCCCACCTCTGTCACTAGATGAGTATGAATTATTAAACTCTCTTATGTCATTATCCAAAAAATTTCTTTCTTGGACACATGATTTTTCAATTAAAGGCTTTTATGTCGCATAATTCGTTGTCAAAATTTCATCTCTCATATGAACTGGCATCTGGTCAGTTTTGCAACCTAAAATCGGAATTGCACCTGTTCATATATTATTCATCATGTGAATGGTGGAATTTCTTCTAGAGAACTCTTAGCATATGGCAGAGGCTGAGCCCTCCCTCTTATTCACTTGCCAAGACCTCCCTTAGTACCAAGAGTCAAGTGGCCATCCTCAGAAGCTTTATGTGTTGAAGGGCTTGGCATACACTGAATTTAAAATTGAGCCTTATCCACAATCCAAGCACCTTGACTGGTGAATCCATGGTCACGTGGTCCCATATGGGGTTATGAACCCGTCTGTGCACCTGCCATGTAAGGTGGCATCACAGGTCCTCTCACACCATGATCAAGTGGTGTCACAAGTATCCGACCTGAATGTCCCATATTGGTACCTAGAGAGTGGACTCCCTGTTCATGTATTTATTGCACAGCATCTTGATGCACATCCTCTATTTTCTTGGGGCCCTCAAATTTCTTCCTTGGTTGCCATCTATTCCTCCTCAGATCAATCAAATCATTCAACATGAACCTCAACCTAGAGGGAAGCCCTTGCTTACTGGACATTTTGCCATCCTATCAAAGTAAGAATAAAAATGTTCCTTGGCCTTTGGATGGTCAATCAGATTAGAAATAGTGCTCATCAATTTTTATAACTCTTCAACATTTTCCTCCTCTGGATGCTGAAATTCACCAATTAATTTCTTGATGCACACATGCATAATTCTTTCCATTAGCATACTTTCTTTATAAATCTCACTAATAAACCTTATATTTCATAGCATTCGCCATCATGATGCAACATTCTTCTCTCGTCTTTCTTGTGCTGAAATTATTTTTTCACCATGCTCTTATACTTTCTCAACACCTGCCTCTTCTCTTTTATATTTTTCAAATTCTTCCTGACATTTCTTCAAAAGAACTCACTTTAAAAAAACCTTCTCATTATCTTAAAAAATTCTGGTATTCCTGCAGCAAGTTGAAAACTAAATTTTGCATACATTTCAAAAAAAGCCAGCTCCTTCAAGGCTTTTTCAAATATTTGAGATATTATACCATGAAGACATGACGTAGAGTTAATTTTCACTTTCTTTGACAACTTCAAAATGTTTCTAAAATTTTTGAGGCATTAATTTATTAAGGATGGATTTAATTTGTCTTTGTTTCAACTGATCCGCATCAAAAACCTTTCCCACTTCATATTGGTTCTCTAATATATGAATTTTTGGTAGAGAAGGGTGTGGAGGATGAATCAAACTCTTCTGCGAACCAGAAGCGTGCTGCCTTCTATAAGCATTAGAATTATTTCTCACTAGTCCAACTTGTGGAGGTGGTTCTTGCACATAGGCCCTCCAGGAAGGATGACATTCATAATCATTTGTGTTGTACAGATATTTCTTGCAAAGTGAATCTTATAACCTTGTCCAATTTGAAACACAATAGAGGAACCACTAAGATTCGCATCCATCCCCATATCACAACCATCAGCAAAAGCATCCACCGGCTTGGCCCATCTATCATCATCCAAACTTAACATATTTCTCCCACGACATTCAAGTAGATAATCCCCACTCAAATACCTATCAAGTCCTCTTATAGTGTTTTCTAATGCACCAACCTCTCCTAAATTACTTGCAAGTTCTTGGGAATTTCCAAGTAATTCAATAATGTCTGGACAAATTTCAAAATTATTTGGTAGATCTTTGCAATGACCCTTGATTGTCAACAAAAAATATCTAGAGTAATTTTTGTCTCCTGAGATTTCAGTAACTAAAATAGCTACTTGATTGATAGGAGTTGAAATCTTGGCTACATCTTCCCAGTCATCCACTTCTTTCAGGACTTGCTTCTCAGGCTATTTTGAAGAAGTCTTACTCTTGACAACGTCAATTACTATTTTGGATGGTTCTGGAATGTTCACATATTCCTACTCCTCTTGAACCTTATAAGCATTATATAAATCCCAGTGGGAGCTTCAACATTTGACTTACTAGAAAAATCCTTCGTTTTCTTCTTCTTGTTGACAACTACTAACTTGGCAGCATCAGCAAATTTGCAAAATTATTCTTCATAAGAACATTGGAATAAATTTTATTCTTCTTTTCTATCAATCTAGCTACTAAATATTGCTTTCTTTAACTTTCAACAGGCAAATATGACACCTAAAGTTGAGTATAAATTTCACAAATATCACTATTAGTGGTGGATACTTGACCCTTATCTTGTGTGTCAATTTCCTTCACATTCGCAGTTGAACCTTCCCCAAGTACTTTAGTACTATCATGGTTAACCCTACCATTGTTTCTATATCCAGAAGATTTCTTGTAGTCAACAACTTTTTTACCAGATAGAAAACCTGGTTTTTCCTCCAAAATAGCCATATCAGTTTTGGGGAGGACTGTTGTAGCTTATGATTGTAATTCCCATTCAGACACCTTGCCTATATTTGTTATTGATTGCTGAGATACAGCTAACGCTTCACCCTTTTTCTCTTTGAGAAGATTTTTATCAATGACCACTGTGCCATTGTCATATGTAGCTAGTTGAGATGCCAACCTATTCTCATGTATTCATTTTATTTTTCTCTACCCAGAATGCAAACTAGCTTTTTATTTTCCAATTACATAATTGGAAAAATAAGTCAGCTCTTTGTTTATGTAAGCATCAGGTGAACTTGAAAAATCAGATGGGGAATCAAAAACTACAATAGTCACATGCTGAGGATGGATAAAATTTCCAAGATCTTGCTTCTCTCCAATTACAGAATTAAAAAATTTATTGTTGCATCTTTGTCTAGCATTATCGCTTGTTGATTTAGATTGTTTATTCTTCACATTTCTAATTTTTCAATAGCTAGACCACTGTCACCTCCAAAAATTCCCTTTAGGGGTTGTAGAAACTAAATATAAGGGAAACAATTGTGTCAAAACTCTTTTAGCATCCAATTATAATCAATTCATAATAGTAGCAGATACGGTGACCTACCCATCAATTGAAGAAACACTGACATTGTTTTCATAGAAAATATACTCGCCTAGTGAACCAACCATACCCTGACTTCAATTTGGGTGGAAAATGTCGAGCAATTAAGCCTAGTCATAATCACAACCTAGAAGAAAGAGGTAATCAAAGTGACTATCATAGCAAGATAATAGAGCTTATGGCGTATGAAGGCAACCACGACCATGATGAGAAAAGACAAGAACCTTTGATCAAGGTATGTAAGAGACAAAAAATTAGGCCTATAATTCTTAAAGAAGAAAATGCATCCTAAGTCATTGTGTTCACTAAATTTGAAATTTAAAACTTGAATTTAGACATACCTTAAAGTTGAAAGAAAACTTTTTCAACTGTTTATACAAACTCGTCATGTCTTAAAGGGATCAACAATGGTTGCTAGTTAATGCAAGCCAATGAATGATTATATAAGTCTAACATTACAGTTAAATTTAGATAAAAACATGAACCAAGTGACTCAAATTCTATCTACACAAAAATATTGTAAGAGACAGAGCAATGAAACAAGTGCTCCTTGGTATCTACATCACATAAGAAGAATCACTTGCAAATCCATTTTCCCCTTTAAATATGGAAATTCTCTTCCATCCTCCACTAGTAAAAACATACCCACTATTGGCAATAAGAGAAGTGTAAAGCTTGTGCATCAAAGGGTCAAAATTTTGTAAGCATAAAGAGTGCTATCCAAGAGAAACATTATGCTTGTGCATACAAAGGAATTTGGAGGTAGCCAAGCTAAATAATGAATACCTTAGAGATCTAGATAACATAACATAGCATAGGAGAAGTGCATGAAATTAAATACTTGAGACCAATTTTTTGTGGATCTGTGTTCTTACCAAAATGCAACGAAAATGCATTCAACATAGTACCCATATTATTGGTAGATATGCCACCCATGGAGATATATGAAAAATTTATAGTCATGCATAGGCACCTTGGTGGGAATTGAATTGAAGGAAAACTACTTATGGATATGTGACATTAACCACAATTTCAAACCAAGGCCTTCAACAAGAGACCCACATCATATGTAATATACCCAAAAACACAAAAAATTTAATAATTTCATTGCTAGAACATGAGACTAGGTTTAATTTAAGAATATTTGTCTTCAACAATTTTCCTACAACCACATTTCAATGCAACTATCCTTAATTTAAACTCTGACAGGATGAAACTTTAAATCCACCACTAAAACTGGTAGAGGTAAACTTCCTTCAATCAGATAGGATATTGGTAACAGTGATAGCAATAAAAGAACTATTATGTTTTCATCAACATTCCAACCTATAAATCTAGATTTGGATACTCCACCTCAAAAACAAGCCTCCTGAGCCACTTTTATGTGGAGAAACCATCGAGTTAATGCTTTTGGTCTATAAATTGACAAGGACCTCCAAGTCTTAAAGTGACTCCACCATGAATATTTGGATGCATTCCATTTGTTGTTTGTGGTCAAATTTTCATAGATTTCCCATGTAAAAGTGTTGTTGGACCTTCAGACCCTACTAGTAAATTTCCAAAACTTACGCCTTGAAAAGAAGGCATGGCTACAAAATGCACATTTTCTCTATGAGTAATTGCAGGATGATAATCTACAAGAGAGACAGATTGAGGAACACTTGAGGGTAATGGTTTCCAAACCTAGTGTCTAGGACCAGTGATAATGGATGGAACATGAACATTTGAGGAGGGGTTTTTGGGGACTTTATGCATTACAAAACCAATCCTTAGGTGAGGAGGTTCATGAGGGTGTTCATTATTATCACTTTTCATCATTACACTCCACAAATTATTACAAATAGAGGCACCATAATTTTCTCTTGCACTGAAATGAATATCATGTGCTGGTCTTTGTAAATCTACAGATGGACCTCTATCAGTTTTTAAAACTATATTTGGAGCCACAATTGCACCAATTTGGTTTTCCTCCCTAATTTATGTTGTATAAGAAACAAAGAAAATTATGGAAATGGAAGTTGGATAAAGTAATGCACCAGTGTGCATGATGGGTATAAAGAGACTATTTCAGGAAGAGGGCATACACAAGCTTTTGGCATACATGAAAATTATTTAATACCCTAAGATGGATGGGATTCATTCCATTTTTTGGATGATCATTTGACAGAAGAAAAACCAAATTTTCATGAGTTCAAAAATACTTTGATTTCCCTGAAGTCAACAAAGTTGATATCTAGTCTCTGGAAAGATGTTGAAGTAAATGCAAAGGACCTGATGACTTAGGTATAAAATATATAACGATATATAACAGTATTTACTGAGCTATAATAACAATATATAACAATATTGACTCAACTATAATAACAATATTGTCCAAGGAAGGAAATTGTAGAATTATAAACCTTAGTGAAAATTTCCCTAGGATTTTACATGAGATATCCATAATAAGAAACTCCATCGATAGTGTTGTACCTTAAGACAAAATCCCTTAGCTGTGATAAGGAATCAATGCTTAATCCATTTATAATATTATGTCACAAAATTATTCGTCTATGTTTCATGACCCTCAAGTATTTATCATTAAACCCTCAAATATCAAATATAATGAACATTTCACCATGTTTCCTTTTTCTTATGTTGAATTAAATGACCAGAAGAAAATGAAAGAAATAAGTTCAAACTGATATGTTGTTACACAAAATATATCATCTCAAACCCCAGAATAATTGTTGTGAAACTAGCTCCAAAATGTAATGTTCCCAAATTAGCATAAAGCTAATTGGAACATTAATTTTGGCTATTTCAGCTAGGAGGAGAATAAAACAGGCAAAGAGACCCATTCATGAATAAAATATCAATAAAGTCCCTCATGAAATAAAAGAGAAGCATAATTAGAGCTAGTCTTTCACACCCATGTGTGAAAAGGGATAATTGCAAGGAGGCTAGGTCATCTTGACCAAGTCAAACTACACAATAGATGGAAGTGTGGCTTGCTTGGGAAGCCAACACAATTGCTTAAGGAGGAATAAACCCTAATGTGTGGGGTCCATGGCCAGGGAGCCTTCATTGGCATAAAAGGTGGAAAAAGCAACCATTTTCTCATTCATAGTTTGACATTTCGAATTGCTTACTCTCTTCAGTTGCTTAACTAAGATAGCTACGCTATTAAGTGCAAGGTAACTCCTGTTTAGGATTCCCTCCTTCTTGAGAAGCCTCTTGAAGTTTTTTTCTTCAGCTTCTCTACATTCTAGTTCAAGGCCAAAACATTTCCCTTCAGTACATCATTTTCAGTAGTACAGGAAACATTGTGTTGCTGGGTTGTAGTGGAGGTTTCCATAGCGTCACTTCCAGATCTCTGATTTTAGAGGAGAGAGCTTATTTGCATCTGGGAGGCCACTAGAGGAGATTTCAGATCCATTTTCCATATCTTTTCATTAGGCCCATCTCCTCTCATCATTCACAGCGTAGTCCCTTCCTTTAACTGTGTTATTTCTGAGCAAAACTGTAGTGGGGTTTGCACCACTAGTGTGGAGGGAGATATCTTCAGGGATTGGATCAGCCTCTCTCTTGAAAGATCCATTGGAGGAGATATATTTAGAATATGCAGCATATTCAGCCATCTCCATCCATTTTCTAAGTTACTGTGCTATTCCAGTTTAGAGGTAGCAACTCCGACATTTTTCCTTTTTGTACATTTTAGCCAATCCTTTCGAGGATTGATGTATTATTGATTTCAGGGGTTGAGATATTGATCCCCCATATTTCCTTGAGCTTTATACTTCCATATACATGTATTGACATTGTATATGCAACAGTACCATCTATTAACTGTGCAGTTTTAGTCACAAGCATTCTTGTGTAGCAGTATTGTGATATGCTTCCATATGCATTCCATTGAGGGGTTCTTTGCTCAACTTGAGTGAGTGATTATTCAATTATTTGTATATTTTCTTGTTTCTATATATATTCAGTGACTATTTACAGTTTCATGCACATTGGCTCTCTCATATAATGTTTCTATGCTAGTACATGTTCATTTGTTGATGCAACCCTCTTCATTGGGCATTTTCTGAAGATAAACGGGAAAAGGTGACTTGTCTTAAGCTCCTAGAGACATTTTTTTTTAGCCCGCTCTTGGATTTCAGCTCTAGATAGATATATTCAAAGGATCCCAGACTGGGGATCAAATCCTGCTACCTCCTTTCCTGGGAAATGCATTTTCCAGGCTTGGGTTGCTAGCCATTCCTACTAGAAAATTTCACATATCTTTAGACAGATTCTGCAAAGGGCCAGCAAGCCTCCAGATCTCACCCTTTATTAGAAGGTGACATATCCAGTAAATTCCCTTGCAGTCCATCTCTAGCATAGACTTGTGATATTTCTGAAAAAGGAATATTACAGTGGTATCAGAGAACCTTTCTTAGCTCAGCCTGTGGATTTCAAAGCCCACGAAAGAAAGAAGAATAGGAGATGAAGAGTATGAGATTGATATCATCCATTTTTGAAAAGAATAAGAACCTCCCCAAGGAGGAAGAGAAAATATAAAAGGAAGGCCCCTGCACTTCCTATTCTCATCTAGAAGGAGACAAGAAGACCAGCAGGAGAGAGACTCCATTTCTTGGGAGGAGGAAGGAGGATAAGCTCACAAGGATTCTTCCTAAATCTGTTCAAATAATTCGGGGAGGTCTCAAGGAGACAAGGGAGGAGATGGATGGAGCATCTCCAAAGGACTTTGATTCCAGGAAAAACTCTAGAGTTGCACATAGTGGGAGTGAGCATGCAGCCACATACCATGATGACCAACGCAGTCCTCTGTCCAGTAGTGACATAAATAAGATGAGAGAAGAAGGAGGAGTGACCTAGGAGAGTAAGCAACAACATGATATATCCACTCTCTCAATTTTTTATGGTTCACTTACAGTTTCAGCCAAAGCTTGGGTGGAGGGGCTAGACTCCATTTTGCAGCAACACAACATTTCTAAAGAAGAAGCAACCACATCTGCAGCACTGCACTGGAGAGGTAAATCTTACACCTGGTGGAATTTTGAATCCTTTCCTTTTAAAAATGAACATGTTTTATCTCATGTATTAGTAAAGAGATTGGATGGGAGGATTCATAAAACACATGTGGAGGAATACACTAAAAATAGAACCCTACATTTGATGGATGAAACTTGGGACTCCACTCTACTTCATACAGCCATAAGAGAGGCTCGAACCTTACACCATACCTTGCTGGAGGAAATATTTTCATCATATACACTTGAGTAGGGAAGCATGAGGGTCTCTTTCCCGAAGGAGGACCCCATTATTGGGAGCAACATCACTGGCACAACTACAGAGTATCTAGTACCTCATGCAGAGGAAGGTGGATCCCTTGCTCCAAGTGGAGGGATTCTTGCATCATTGCAAGAGAGACCCCAGGATCTCATGTATAGAGATCAAGGCAGAACACATGATCCATCTGTGCCATTGATGAGGAGGTGTGGAAACTTGGGACACAAGGAGAAGGTAAGGGGAAGAGCCAACATCGGTTGATGAGGAGTGATTACCCTTACTCATTTTCAGAGGTTGATGCACCATGGATGGAGACTGGATTGCGCAGTGAGGGCATGGACACATCTACCCATTCATATATACAGTCTACCTTTGATGATGATGTCTCACTGCATGGAGAAATTTTATAGAGGAGACCACTAGATCAATAGAGGAGGAGGTTTGCTTCACATTTTGGGGCACCACTCATTGAATTCATAGAGGTGGAGACCTTGGGAGAGTTTGATACAGCTCAGGGAGCTTTGGGTAGCTGCAGGAAGAAGGTGAGTTTTCTCTCATCATCACTATTACCCACTCCCATTTTAGGTTATGCGCTGAGGCAGAAGCATCAGAGGGAGGATGGAAATCTTACCACTTATATCTTTGGCATGGGAGATGTCAAAGAAGGAAGCAGCCATATGATAGTGAGTCTACATGGGGGATCATCAACGTTGTCATTATGGAGGATGGATCCACATTGGAGCTCCAAATTTTGGGTGGAGTATATTAGGGATATTTTTACCTCAATGGTGTTAGGTGACCAGTTGCATAAGGAGGGGACACATCAGCACATGGGGAGATGCAGAAGTCTTGCAGATGTAGGGGAGGCACATCCCTCTTTGGGAGAGATAGCACATCCATTAATTCTCTCCTTGAGGATGGGAGGAGGCATATCCATGAGCTACTCCACTTACATGAGCAGATCAGATGGTAAGAATGTTAGTCATATACATTCTGATTTTTATATTGCATGTATGCTTCCTCTGACCATCTCTGTGCAGGAAATTTCTCCAAGAAGGGCATTCCTTTTCTTAGACTTCTTAGGTCATTGGAGACCACAAGCAGGATTGATGAACATCCCCTAGGGATACTTGGGGAAAAGCTATGTGTTGTAGGGCATGATCACTTTGCATCCTACATTGTTTCTTTCCTCCAAACACATAAGGAGAATGGGACAGCACACAAGTGGTTGGGAAGCCACAAACTTTTACATTCTCTATTGCAGTTGGGGATCAAGCTGCGCTGGCTACACATGAGGAGCCATAACCCCACTCACTTGCTACACATGGCAGCCAACATGATGCTTATCTTGGCTCCTTATGTTGCTACTCCTATTCTTATAAGGAGCATGATCAGGAGAGATACACCTTGGTTGGGTGTGTCCCTTGAGGGAGGAGGGTCCCTCTCTTTTTGCAGTGCATGCTCTAAGAGGATCATGATAGTTGTGATGGCCACCATTCCAAGACAGCCATTATTTCATGAGGTGAGCCATACGATGGACATGATGTCATATGAGGATGACTACCAACTCATCACATGTGGAGATGTTCGGGCCAACATTATTTGCAGCATTGGGGGAGAGGCCTATGGAGGCCCAACCTTCATCTTGCCACTTGATGGCAACCTTATTGCAGCCCAGGATCAACAGACTCCTTACACTTAACTTAACTAGAGAGGTAGATAGCATGGGGTAGACTATGTGGTATACCAGGAGTAGATTTTCATCCCACCTACTTTGCCGGAGCCCAAGGTGGATGACAGATTTCAGGAGTTGCCTAGTTGGGAGGTGACTCAATTTGCATGGCACACAGCTTGGGGATGGATAGACCATATGGGGATGATATTTTTCCCTACACTACAGACTCCATGCTCTGAGAGGACCTCCGAACATCACTCCGTTATCCTCTTGAGTATTTCACCATTGCATGATGACAACTTGGCAGCTGACTTGCATACTTGGGAGGGACATTGTGAGGACTTGATTGATGAAATGGCACCTTGATACTTGGAGGCAGACATCATAGATGGGTGATACAAGAGAAGGAGGAGGAACAACTCAGTTCTAACCTCACACTTGCTTGAGGACAAGCAATATCTGGGAGGGGAGGACTGTAATGTTCCCAAATTAGCATAAAGCTAATTGGAACATTGATTTTTGCTATTTCAGCTAGGAGGAGAATAAAATGGGAAAGGAGACCCATTCATGAATAAAATATCAATAAATTCCCTCATGAAATGAAAGAGAAGCATCGTTAGAGCTAGTCTTGCACACCCATGTGTGAAAAGGGATAATTGTAAGGAGGCTAGGTCATGTTGACCAAGTCAAACTCCGCAATAGATGGAGGTGTGGCTTTGTTACACTAAAAATTTTCACCTTGACATTCTGCTGACTATATGAGCTCATACATGCCTCCTTTGCAAGTCTTACAACCTTTGTTCCTCATTCCAAGCCCTAAAAATGAAGGAAAAACCCTTAAAACTCAAAAAAGCCTTGGGTACGCAGGTAACATGAAGCCTGCCTGCGTTTTTAGCTAGGGTACGTAGGTAATGTGAAGAGAAACTACGTTCTAGAACGCATTTTTCCAATGTAATGCTTGCGGTACCCCTATAAAGTCAAAAAAGCGCGAAAGAAAACTGAAAAAGTTGAATTTTGGTCAATTCTAGAAGGTTTTCGATGAGAATTTTTGGGGATGAGTACGCTTTAGTAAGGTGCATGTATCCCACACCTTAAGCAACTAATCCCTTGATGTAAGGAGCCTATCCCTTTGAAGGAGGATTCTATCCCTTAAAAAGTGGAATCCTAACCTCCTCATCTGCTCTATAAAAGGAGGCATTGGGTAGCCTCAAGGGGTTAAGTTTTAAGAAGTTTTTGGAGATTTTGGAGATTGAGAATTAGAGTTCAAGCTTTATGAGTGATTAAGTTGAAGTTTTTTTGAGATTTAGTCTTATTTCTGCTGAGCTTTTGAGAGGAAAGATCACATACCTCTTTGTGCTCCTGGAGGAAGAGTGCAAGACGTATCAAAGTAGAGGAGACTCCTGCTTCGGACACTGGGAAGGCCTTTCGAACATCAAGGCAAAGGTTGTAAGGTTCTTTTGTTATTTTTAAGATTAATACAATCAAGTTTTGTTTTTCTCAATAAATTGTTGTTCGATTGTTTATTTCAATAAGCTGTCGTTTGATCGTTTATTTCGTAGATTCCTTGATCACTATGATAGGTATGTTTTATGATTATTTTTTATACAGGTGCTATTTAATATTTTCTTGTTTGTGATTGCAGGTCGACGAAATACGACACTTTGTTGCGACAGAAGATCTCTTGTTGCGACGGAAGTATTTTGATGTGACGGAAGCTTTACAACTGCAAATAAGCATTTGGATCTAAGGTAGGATCGACACCTTCATAGCATTTATTTGTAAAATGAATATACTTAGAGAAAGACAAACTTAGTTGTTCGTTTGTTGCTAGATTGTCTTTTGACACTAGGGAGATCGGTCTTGTCCGCAAGAACGATTTACCTGGACAACAGGCTTGCTTGGGAATCCAACGCAATTGATTAAGGAAGAAGAAACACTAATGTGTGGGGTCCATGGCCAAGGAGCCTTCATTGGCATAAAAGGAGGAGAAAGCAACCATTTTCTCATTCATTGTTTGACATTTCAAATTGCTTGCTCTCTTCAGTTGCTTAACTGAGATAGCTGTGTTGTTTAGCACAAGGGAACTCCTGTTTAGGATTCCCTCCTTCTTGAGAAGCCTCTTTAAGGTTTTCTCTTTAGCTTCTCCACATTCTGGTTCAAGGCCAAAGCATTTCCTTCACTACAACATTTTCAGCAGTGCAGGAAACATTGTGTTGTTGGGTTGTAGTCGAGGTTTCCATAGCATCACTTCCGGAGCTCTAATTTTAGAGGAGAGAGCTTCTTTGCATCTGGGAGGCCACTAGAGGAGATTTCAGATCTATTTTCTATATCTTTGCATTAGGCCCAGCTCCTCTCATCATTCACAGTGCAGTCCCTTCCTTTGACTGCATTATTTCTGAGCAGAACTGTAGTAGGGTTTGCACCACTAATTTGGAGGGAGAGATCTTCAGGGATTGGATCAACCTATCTCTTGAAAGATCCATTGGAGGATATATATTCAGAATATGCAGCATCTTCAGCCATATCCATCCATTTTCTGAGTTGCAGTGCTATTCTAGTTTAGAGGCAACAACTTCGACATTTTTCCTTTTTGTACATTTCAGCCAATCCTTCTGAGGATTGATGTATTATTGATTTTATGGGTTGAGATATTTCTCCCCCATATTTCTTTGAGCTTTATACTTCCATATCCATGTATTTACATTGTAGATGTAATAGTACCATTTATTAACTATGCAGTTTTAGTCACAAGAATTCTTATGTAGCAGTATTGTGATATGCTTCCATATGCATGTCATTGAGGGGTTCTTTGCTCAGATTGAGTGAGTGATTCTTCACATATTTGTATATTTTATTACTGCTATATATATTCAGTGACTATTTATAGTTTCATGCACATTGGTTCTCTAATATAACGTTGTTATGCTAGTACATGTTCATTTGTTGATGCAACCCTCTTCATTGGGCATTTTCTGAAGATAAACAGGAAAAGGTGACTTGTCTTAAGCTCCTAGAGACATTTGTTTTGAGCCCACTCTTGGATTTCAGCTCTAGATAGATATACTCAAAGGATCCCAGACCATGGATCAAATCCTACTGCCTCCGTTCCTGGGAAATGCATTTTCCATGCTTGGGTCGCTAGCCATTTCTACTAGGGAATTTCACATATCTGTAGACAGAGTCTGCAAAGGGCCAGCAAGCCTCCAGATCTCACCCTTCATTAGAAAGTGACATATCCGATAAATTACCCCATAGTCCATCTCTGGCACAGACTTGTGATATTTATGAAAAAGGAATATTACACAAAAATAGAAGAAAATAGATGTCAATGCCTTAGAAATAAGCCACTTCGAGGGGGAAACCTCCAATACATTACATTAATGAAAAATTCTTGGATGATTCAAATTACAAAACCTCCTTTCTATATATAGGAGTCCATGGGGCCACAATGTAATCCTAGCCGACCTAACAATAATAATTTAAGGGCAAAATAATAACAATATGGGGGTTACAGGGGTACAATAATAACAATAAGGTGGTTACACTAATAATAATAAGGGACTATACTAGTAATATAAGGACCTAACATGCCCCTCACCTTCAAAAAGTGTTGTCCTCAATGCTTGAGTAGCTCTGGGTGCTTCTGTATAAAAATCTCATCCTCCCATGTAGAATCTTTAGTGGGTAAGTTCTTCCACTTGATGAGATACTCTGAAATTGATTGATTTCGTAGCTGTCGAGTTCTTGTTTTTGTGACTACTTCAGGTTCCAATATTATTTTTCCTTCCTTATCAAGTTCAGGCAATATTGTTGGAACTGGAAGATTTTCACCTATAACCTTCTTTAAGCATGAAACATGGAAAATTCGATGCACTCGTGAAGAAGCAAGAAGCTCCAATTTGTATGCCATAGCACCAATATCTTGCAACACCTTGTAAGGACCATAGTACTTTGGTGATAATTTATTATCCTTCTTAGCTTCAAGGAAAATTTTAAGGACAGATGTTTATCTTAAAGTTTAAAAACTTGGCGAATTTTAGTAGTCTCCAATATGTGAATTAGAAAATTGTGATGTTATTTTTGTAAAAATATTTAGTTTTTTGATCATTTTATGTTAGTATATATAAATTTTTGGTGATTTTTAGGGTAAAATATTTTTATACTATAAATTTTGGGCAATTCAATTTTTAAAAAAATTGGAAAATGGCAAATATTTTTTTTGGAAAAAGCATGCAAAATTAGCCCACCTACGAATATTAGCCCCTAAAATTTTCCATGCTTAGCTTGCTTGAGAGACATTTGTTTATATGGTTGTAGTCGTAAAAATACCCAGTCTCCTACATCAAAAATTCTCTCGCTGCAATGTTGATATGCCTGTTGTTTCATTTGATTTTGTGCCAAATTCAGGTTATCCTTTAAGAGTTGGAGAACTTCTTGTTGATGCTCGATGTGATCTTCCACTGCTTGAACCTTCGAATTTTCTCTTAAATATGATGTGATGGAGGGTGGCTGATATCCATAAAGTGCCATAAATGGGGTCATTTTCAATTTAGTATGTAAGGAAGTGTTATACCACCATTCAGTGAGAGGTAACCGCTTGACCCATTGTCTTTGTTTATCAGATACAAAACAACGAAGATATCCTTCCAAACATTTATTTACTATCTCAGTTTGACAATCGGATTGAGGATGATAAGATGAGCTATGAGCTAATTGAGTACCCAAAAAAGAAAATAACTCCGTCCAAAAATTTCCAGTAAAAATGGGATCTCTGTCACTCACAATAACCTTTGGGTTTCCATGTAGCTTTTGAATTGTTTCCATAAATGTAGTAGCAACTATACTAGCTTTAAATGGATGAGATAATGCACAAAAGTGTGCATACTTGGTAAGTCTATCAACTACCACCATGATGACACTCTTTCCTTTGGACTTAGGTAAGCCTGTGATAAAATCCATTGAAATCTCCTCCCAATGTTGGCTTGGAATGGATAAAGGTTGTAGAAGACTCGATGTCTTAATTGTCTCAACTTTATTCTGCTGGAAAACCAAACATTCCACCATAAAATTTTGAATATAAGATTTAAGGCCATCCCAAAAAAATTCTTTCTTCACCTTGTGGTAGGTTTTTAAAAATCCTGAGTGTCCTCCTAAAGGAGAAGTGTGCAATTCCAAAAGAATCTTTTTTTTTAGTTGGGAATTCTTACAAAGATATAAGTGATCTTTGTACCATAAGGAATCATTTTTCCAACTAAATGTATTAGATTTAATAGGATCTTGCTGCAAATTTTGAATGAGTGTCCAAACTTCTTCGTCCTTCTTCCATTCATCCCTTACTTCGGTTATCCAATCTGTTTGGATAATAGAAATGGAATAAAGCAATGCTTCCACCTCTTCATTCTTTCTTGAGAGTGCATCTGCAACAACATTTAGCTTCCCTTTTTTGTAGATTATTTCAAAGTCATAACCCAACATCCTTGTGACCCATTTTTGCTGCTCTTTTGAAGATAGTCTTTGTTGCAAAAAGTGTTTAAGACTATCATGATCAGTTTTTACCTTGAAGTGTCTTCCCATTAGGTAAGGTCGCCATTTCTTTAGTGCATGTAGTATTGCTAACATTTCCTTATCATAAATAGCTTTACGTAAATAATTTCCTTTTATTGGACGATTTTCAAAGGCAATGTGTCTTCCTTCTAGCATTAAAACAACACTAATTCCATTTCCTCAGGCATCACATTCCACAATAAAGGTTTTTGTGAAGTCTGGCATAGCTAAGACCGGTGCTAGGCACATTGCCTCATTAAGATGTTCAAAGGCCTTAGTTGCTTCAGGAGTTCATGAAAATGCATCTTTCTTCAATAATGTTGTTAGAGGTGCTACTATTCTCCCATAATTTTTAACAAACTTGCGATAATATCCTGTTAACCCGAGAAATCCTCGCAACTGCTTAATGGTTGTGGGGACTTTCCATTCCTTAATGGAATTAATTTTGTTAGGGTCTACCTTAACACCCTCGTGAGATACAATATGACCCAAATATTCCACCTCCTGTACTCCAAAGAAACATTTGGATGTTTTTGCATACAATTGTTTCTCCTGCAATAGTTTGAGCACCCTGTCAACATGTTGAACATGATCCTTCCAAGACCTACTATAGATTAGTATATCATCAAAAACTACTAGTACAAATTTTCTAAGGAAGGATTTGAAAATGGAATTCATCAATCCTTGAAATGTAGAAGGTGCATTGGTAAGGCCAAAAGGCATGACCAAAAATTCATAATGACCCTCATGAGTTCGAAATGTTGTTTTCAGAATATTTTCAGTATTCATTCTAATTTTATTATATCCTGAACGAAGATCCAACTTGGTAAAATAAATTTCTCTATGTAATTCATCCAATAATTCATCAATCACAGGAATTGGAAATTTATCTTTAATGGTGAGCTTATTAAGCTCCCTATAATCTGGAAACATGCGCCATGATCCATCCTTATTTTGTACCAATACTACAGGAGCAGAGAAAGAACTTTGACTAGGTTGAATTATACCAGCCTCTAACATTTCTGCAATCATACATTCATTTTCGCTCTTTTGGACATAAGGGTATCTATAAGGCTAATGCTTGGAGGAACACTTCCTGGAATCAAATGAATAACATGATCATGATCACGAATAGGTGGGAGTCCTTTTGGAGTTTCAAAAAACTTGGATTGATTGTCCAAGACTTTTTGGAGATCTGCAGAAATAGATCATTTTGATGTTGGAACTTCTAGTGAGCATAATTGTGCAATTATTCCTCGTTGTTATTTATTTATAAGCTTTGTCATGACATTAGAGCTTATTATATTTCTCGGCTTCCCTGCAATACCCTGTAATTCGACTTCCTTTCCTTCTAAAAAAAAATTCAAGAAAATTTCTTGAAAATTAAAAGCTACCATCCCCAAAGATTGTAACCATTGTACTCCTAGTAGAACATCAGCACCTCCCATAGGAATGGAAAGCATTGGAATATTCAATACATATTCCCCCATGGTTAGCTTGATATTATAGCAGTTTCCAGAGAAATTTATAGTTCCTCCATTTGCAACCATCACTTGACATTCTGGTGCTAGGTATAGGAAACAATTTAATTCCTTGGCTACCATACAATGAATAAAATTATGGGTACTACTTGAATCAATCAACACTATTAAATTTTTCTTCTTGACATGTCCTTCTATCTTGAGAGCTTGAGGAGTGGTAATTCCTGCCAATGCATTACACAATATGGTTGGACTAATTTATTCCTCTTCTTAGGTTGGTTCCTGGTGTATATCCTCTTCTTGTTCATTTTCTTCTTCCTCTTCACAATCTATGTAAAATAATTTCTTCTCAGCACACTTATGGCCTTTAGTGTATTTGCTATCACAACTGTAGCAAAGTCCTTTTGCTCTTTTTTCTTCCAATTGTTGTGGTGTCAACCTTGTAGGTTGTGGAAATCTAGGAGTAGCAACACTTCCCTCTTTATAGAAATGAGTGGTAGGCTTCCTTGTCGCCATAATTTTACATTCAATTTTTCTTGCCAGCCTGAATGCCTTCTCCAATGACTCAGGTTCCAAAATGTGAACTTCATGTTGGATGTTATCCTTTAAATTACTTATGAAGAGATCAATCCTGTGTTCCTCTAGAATATCAGTTACCCTTATATTCAATTTTTGGAAGTCCTCAATGTGCTCCCCCATTAAACACTATTGTTTGAGATTTATCAATTGGCTAAAGAAGGTGTTTCTCTTTCTATCCTCATAATGTGCTATCATTTCCTCCATAAAAATTGACCAAGTGAAAAAAAAAATTACGGGAGCAAAGCCATCGATACCATACAAATGTATTTTGTTCTAAATTTAAAGTTGCAATGCATACCTTTTGTGTGTTTTGCAAATTATGGAGATCAAAATATTGCTCCATATGTAGTATCCATGTTACAAAATCCTTTCCATCAAAATTCCTCATATCCATTTTTGGAATATGGTGGTTCTTCCCGCCAACATTAGATTTCATGAAATCACGATTAACATTTATTTTGTTCTCATCATGAGTTTCCTCTACTATATTTTCACCATTAGGAAACATTTCTTGTATCAACTTTGTCAAACCTTCCATTTCTACTTTAGATCATTCTTCATGTTTTCCATTTTAGCTTTCATGTCATCCATCTTAGATTCCATGCCATCCATCTTAGATTCCATGCCATCTCCCATGCCATCTATCTTAGATTCCATGCCATTCTTCAAACCATCCATCTTAGATTCCACACCTTTCTTCAAACCATCCATCTTAGTTTCCATGCCTTTCTTCAAAACTTCCATGTCATTTTTTGTTGCTCTTTGCGAGAGAAAAATTTGTTGCACTTGCTCTTGTAATTTTGATATGTCATGTTGCCATTCTTCATCTTCATTAGTCATAGTAGAGCATTCTAAAGGCTTAATGGGTGTCGAATTATTTTTAGGGGCCATTTTAGAATCCAATACTAATATCTATTCTACAATATGCCCTTGGAATCAATTCAACTTGATTCTTCAAACAAGACTTATGCAATTCAGAAAAAAAAATACACACCTTTTACTTGATTTTGAGGAGCTTGATATTGAAATTGAATTATCTCTACAATTACAAATCCTAAATATCTGAAATTAAGCCTTGTAGTAGCCCTCTGAAGCTTCGTTCAAATGCCATAGGTCTGATCTGATTTGGATTCTTCAAGACAAAGTTATGTCCAATCTCCCACAATGACCCAATTGTGGACTGGTTCAGTAGAGTGACTTGTACGAATTGCCACGTGTCACTATTTCCTCCTTTGGCTCTAAAACAGATAGAAAAAAACTAAATTCTGTGTTCTTTTTGTCACTTTTTACGGAATTCCAATCCAACGCTCCGAGAGAGAGCTATCAAGATTTTCCCACGATCAGCTCTTTGAGATGAAATTTGGAAGCCTCAAAAATCCCTAACTTCCACAGGTCATATCTATGAAAATATTGCGAAACAATATTTGAAATTTTTTGAAGATGTTCCTCAGGATTGCAGCTTCGCACTCTGTAAATTTCAGCTTCTGAACCTTCGTAGAAAAAGCGTTATTACACAAATACCACGATGACCTATTTAGGTTAAATTTAGGAGCTTGCAAAATGACCTAAATTGCACAGATCATATCTCCTAAAATATTGTGAACCAAGATCTAAAATTTTGCATTGATGTTCCTTAGGATTTTGGCTTCGTACTTTAAAAATTTCGGATTCTGAACCTTCGTAGAAAAAAATTTATAGCGAAAATTCCACGTTGACCTATTTGGAGCAGCGAAACCCTAGAATCTCAAAGCTCTGATACCAAATGTTGTGAAACCAGCTCCAAAAATAGAAGAAAAGAGATATCAACGCCTTAGAAATAAGCCACTTCAAGGGGGCAACCTCCAATATATTACATTAATGAAAAATTCTTGGATCACTCAAATTACAAAACCTCCTTTCTATATATAGCAGTCCATGGGGTCACAATGTAATCCTAGTGGGCCAAAATGTAATCCTAACCAACCTAACAATAATAATTTAAGGGCACAATAATAAAAATATGGGGGTTACAGGGCTACAATAATAACAATAAGTGTGTTACACTAATAATAATAAGGGACTATACTAGTAATATAGGGACCTAACAATAATTATATGAAATAAATAGTTAAAACGAAGGAGCGTCAATTAAGGGTTTTAACTCTTGATTACATAGGTAAAAAGAGACCTGCTGCTCATTACATCATTTTATTCAAAGATAGAAAACACAGAGCGAAAACTTGAACACATATCAACATAAACATATTCCATAAACCTGCTTCTCATTCATTAATCTTTGAAAGCTTTGAGTACAAAAATTGTAGTATGAAGGTCCAAAACTTGGAACCTTCCTTCGTCTGAATTATTACATTAAATACAATAAAAAGCAGTTAGAAACTGTTATAACTGATCCTAACTACCTCAACTCCTGAGGACTTTGAAAACTATCTATTCCATACTCTCAAAAAGTCTTACTATATTTACATAATCTTTGAAAGATTATAATAACAGAAAAAATTAACAACCTAATCTATATGTTGAATGTGAATAGTTGACGATGCTGCTACATTTCCCAGATCAACTTCTGATTTGTCTTTATTCGAATTTGAAGGATTTTTTGGCAAGTATATTGTCCAGGATCTGCACTTCTTCCATATCTCTACTCTTGTCCTAGGTGAGTGTATCAAATTGTGATACTCTAACCTGAAAGCAGCAATTTGGTTGTAAGATAGTCTTTCTGTAAATAGAGTTTTTATGAGCCACAACAACTGAAAATGTCTCTGAAGAAAGTTGATCACCATTTCCCCCTTCAGTACCCGAGTCTTTCATGTGTATTATTAAATTTTATTTTTATTGATGCCAGTAAGTTTACATAAGAATCCCATGACAATAGACCTCCTCCTAATGCCCAGCATGAAGGTAAACATACTCTTGTTAATTTGTCCAATGATTTATCAAACTGACTTACTGCTTCTTTGATTTCAATCTGTTAGACTCCTATACCAATAGGTGTCATATTTCATGATTGAATTGATGAGTTATGTAATATGTTCATACCTTTTCTTGTTGCAAGGGTTTCCATATTATCAAAAAATCAAAAAAATTAAAAAATGTAAAGAGGGTATACCCTAAAAGAAAAATCAAAGGGTAAAAAGAATAAAAATGGCCAAAACAGTAAAAGAAAATGAACCCGACCAAAAGAAAGGCCAAGGAAAGTGTGCAAGTATAAATGCCACTACTTTTTGCTCTGATGTAATAAAAAAAATTGTGTGCAACTTGTATCCTATGCCACAATTTATGGACAGTCAAACAGTTTAACCTTGGCTAGTTCATATTTCAATTTAATGTTGTAGAATAGAGAATAAATATCTGGCCAAACAGTTTAATCTTGGCATATAAGTAGATAGGTAGAGTAAATAAAAGGAGCTCAACAGTCTAATCTGAGCTCTCAGATGTAATAAGGCTAGAATTAGATAGGTTTCCAAATGTAAAAGAAAAGAGTGATAAGGGTTTGCCAGTCTAAGTGCACCCTAATAAAGAAGAGAAAATGATAGGGTAAAGTAGGTAGGGTAGGTAGATGTTGTTGCAGAATTATGTGTGATGAATGATGGTTCTAAATGTGTTCAATTGTACTTTCATCACAAGTGAAAAGGCAGATACTACATTGGAAAAAATTCACAGCAAAAGCAAAGTCAAGGTTATTAACTTCCCCTTCATTTTTCCCTAAATATTTCACTAATTTCCCCTAAGTGTTAAGGTATTTGAAAATTAAAGGGGCTCAAGGCATTTCCTTGACTTTTGGAGGGACCGGACCCTCGGCCCAATAATTGGAAAAAACCTAAGTACTTAAAATCATTCATCATCACACTCATTTACCTCAAAAAATTCTTTCCTAAGTAAAATCTCATTTTACTTAGGAAAATCATGAGATATTTCATAAAAAACCCTCAAAATCACATTTTATCCTAAGTTTAAGTGATGAGGTGATTATAATGCAATTTTCTTCTAAAAACTTCACTTTCTTAGTTATATTAATGTATTTTAAAGTTTACCTTGTCCCATTGTCATATTAACATTGATTTTATTTTATTAACTCCTTATAGAAATGACCTTCTCCTATTATATATAATTCCTTTTATATAATATCCCAAAAACCCATGTATTAATATTTTAACCAAAATATTTATTCCTCACTCGTTCAAATAAAAAACCCACTTTATACCCCCTTTGGTTAAAATATATCATTATATGTTAATCTCGCCCCCTATGGTAATTGGATTAATGTAATTCAATTATCATATAATAAAAATATGAAAAAACTTTAAACATATAATATATGTGTTTAAAAACAAAAAAATAAAACTCAAAGTTTAATTGAAACCAAACTTTGATTTAACCCATCCCTGTGCATTTTCCATTTCCAACCTTCGTCGTACAAAAGAGATTAATTAATCCTCACGATTAATTAATAATCTAAATCGCCAATTAAATCACCCTCGACGCGATTAATTAACCAACAAATCGCGTCGGTCCCGCCCATTAAAACTCTTTCATCTCCGCGCCCTGACCACCGTCCGATCAACTGACTCTAGATCAACGAATGTTATCAATTTCGCTGACCATCCGCGTACGAAAGATAATGCGCGATGGGCCGGCGGTTTTCTAAACAATACAAGGCTACGTGTCAATCGTTGTATCGCATTGCTGCCTCTCCGCCCAAAACCGCCTTCCCTCATAAGCAGTGCGATGAAAACCATTTTATCGCCTGTTCCCTATGACAAATCCTGTATATGCTAACATCATTTATTAAAATAATAAAAAATTCACCCCCTTTTGACTTTTCCAATAAAACAAAAACCTGTGTTTTTTTTCATTATTTCGTCCACCGTAAACGACTACAATCCCATGCAGAAATTTTCGAATTTCAACTGTTGAAGCCCTCCAACCTTTATCCTGTCTAATAGAATTGCAGTCAAAACCTCTCAGAATATTTTCTACCTTAATCAATACCTGTTCAAATCACTGTTCATTCAAATCTTACCCGCCAATATCAATTGTTTACCCGTTTAAACACAAACACCCTAGTGTTGCTCATTTTCACCTGATTGTGCAGTAAAACCCTTTGTAACCCAACTGCGCCACCTGAAGCCTCTGTTAACCAATTCGAGCATGGTTTACCTCCGAAAAATAATTCTATATTCACTCCACAGACCTCTCAAAATCAAATGAAATCTTTTCGACCTTCCCTGCAAACCAATGCTTTCTTAACAATTTGTTTTGTTTTACAGGTGATCAGAAGACCACATCCTTGGATAAACTGTCTTAATACTAGTCATAAGACTTGTTTACTCTAAGAATGTTATCAAATCTATTCAAATAGATATGGAAGATAAAACATACAGTTGAAAGACAAGCAAAGGAAACAGGATATTAAACAATTTACTGTTGAAACAGACAATAAAAACCTAAACTACACATTGAAGGTAAAAGGACACAGTAAAGAACATTTAAAGAGTATCAGGATTAAAGAGTATCAGATTGAAGACCAATTCAAGTAAATCAGCTAGCATGAAGATAAACATCAGGGAAGAAAGTTACAAAAACAGAACATACAAGTTTATGACAAAGTGAAGACAGATAAAAAATAGAGCGGTAAAAAGTAAAAAGTAAACAGTAAACAGTGAAAGTAAACATGAAGATATTAAGGGTTAAAAAAATATGAAAACACTTTCACTAGCCACAATGAAGTTCATCCAAAGTAAAAGTGAAAAACAGTCAAAAGAAGTTTTAATGTTAAAAGATGAAATTAGAGCAAAAAAGGAACATTTTTTGCAGAAATTGCATGTTTTAGTCATTGTTTTGAAGAAACTATTGTGATCAATCAAAGATTAATTTTTCAAAACTAAAGGCGGTTTATGTTCTTAAGATGACCATCTACAAAAACCTCTCTCACTTTTCTAACAACTATTATGGTTTTGGAAATATTAAACAATGTTGGAAAGCACTTTTTGCAGAAAATTCCAGTTAAGTCATCATTGTGCAGAGAATATTGTGGCCAATCCGAAATACATCATAAAAAACTGAAGGATGATTTTTTTCCAAAGAGACATATATACAAAAACCTATCTAACTTTTTTGCACAGTGATTTCAGAATGAGAGATACGTGCACATCTTTACAGGCTATTTTTCAGACTCTGTAAAACTCAGTTTTACACATATTTTTTGCAGAGCCTATTGTGCACAGCTGGAGAGGAATGTTGGGAAACTGAAAGAGGTTTATCTCACCAAAATATTAATCCACAATAATCTCTTTCACTTTTGACATATCTATTACAGATTCAGAAATAAAAAGATATCATTGGACCCCAAGTTTGCCGAATTGTTGGAGCAGAATGCACAAAGAAAGGAAGCAGTTAGTGACTTGGATGCCTCATCATCAACTAAGAGTTGGATAAAATTTGAATTCTCCTATTTTTCATCACCTATCCATACAAAATAGTTCCAAATAGATGCATTAGTTTGAGTGTCCTTTACTTAAGTTCTATTTATGTAAAATAGTTGGAGAGATTTGTGAACCGATTTTGATATTTTTTTCAAGATATTTTAGTTTAGAATTTGTATAAATACTCCCTCAATTGGAGTATTGAGGGTGGATTATTATTATTTTCTGTAACATTGAGTTTTGGAATAAAGTGCTTCTGGAGAAATTTCTTCGTGGCTTGCTGGATGATGAATTGAAGCTCAAGACTTTTTGCAGGATTCATGTGTCAGACTACAGTTCAATAAGTCATTTCTATCACGTGTTTTAAGTGTTATATATGTTTACTATATCATTGTGTTTCATTTCTGAATAATTAAAAAAAAAAGGATTAAATCAGAAATTACTTAAGTGTACTCTGATTTCAATTGTTATTATTCTAAATGTTTTCTTCTAAACTGGTCATAAACAATGAATTCTTAATTTCTCTTGTTTCTCTGGTTTAAGCATTTGATTAATTAGTAAAGAATTCTGAATTGCTCTTTATTGGTAATCACTCACTTGCCCTTGTTTAAACATGTTGAAATATTCTTAATTTCCTTTCATCCATTTAAAAAAATCCATTCCATTCACTTTAATATCTAAAATTGTTCTTTGTTTTGGCTATCTTGCCCTACAAAGCCATCTTTTGTGTAAAAGCATAATCCAGTAAAGCCATTTTTTTTACTCCATAGCCCAATGGCCTGAAATACTCAATCTTGCCCTCAGTTGGCGGATTCCACCATCAAATTCAAACAAAACCCCTAGACTTATAACTAGCCTAATATTTTCTACGAACAAAGCTAAATCATAAAGAGAGAGCCCTCTCTGGATACAGATTGGCTAGATTCTGTATCTGAAGGTTGGTTTGTGGTTACCTTGGACAACTTTCCTTTTCTAATAACTTCAAGGAAAATCTGATTGATAACACAATCAACCTGTTTTTTGTGGCTTTCCTCTGATCATTCTTGAAAATCATCTTATTAATCTCTACTGCATATAATATTCTATCCTTAATCTCATTTTCCTCCAATTCTTGGTCTGTTTTGGAATTAATAATGTCGATGAATCTTTTTTCCCAAATAGCCCTATTGATTGTATTATGTTTATCTGCCATTACCTGTTCTTCAAATTCTCTGATAAGACTCCTTTCTTCTGCAACCACCATCAAGAAGTCCCAAATTGACTTCATTTTAGAAATGATATCTTTTGCCTGTATTAAAAATATGTTCCCTTTCAATTTCTCTTTAAGGCTTTTGATCTCAGCATTGGCATTCCGACTGTCCATTTTGTATTTACTAGCTTGATTTTCTGCAGCTTGAATAATCTTTGATGCAATCTCTAGATATTCTTGAGCCTTCTTCTGGTCTCTTTCTGCCATCCGTAATTCAGTATTCAACGGAGAAATTTGTGCTTGAGGATCTTCATTACCTGAAGGGAAAACAAAAGTACAAGTATGATTATCAATATGATTTTGCAATGATATTGCAGTTTTTTTTTTATTTTGTAGATTTCCACCTCCTTTTGCATAAGTTGTTGTAGCAGCTTTTCTTTCTCATTCTCTACCTCTGCAACCTCTGCAGCCATCTAAAGCTCTCATGTAGGTAGTTTTAGCTTTTTCTTCAATGTAGATATCTCTACTTCAACACTCTACATAAGTTATTTCGCAATAGTCCTATCATTAGGGTCCACCCCAATCTTTATTATGATTTTCTTCAATTCCTCATTTTGAATGGTTAAAGCCCTAGAGTTGGATTTTTATAACTTCAACTATTTAATGAATTTCCCAAGAATATTCTCTACTTTCATTTCCATTTCATTAATCTTTTTCAGGTCATTTACAATCAATTGGCATATCTGCATTTGTAAGTTCATCTTATCCAACAATGGATTTTTCTTCACATCTACAGTTATATTAATAGTATTGAAATTACTAGAGGAACCAATTGACATGTCAGTAGGATGTGACAAGGAAATTCTGAATTCATATTTCTCAAGATCCATGGAATTTGAAAGCCTTGTTTGATCTGGAGCCATATGATATTTAGCTTGGGCTTCCATGCTGGGTTTCATCTTCTGATTCCTCTCTGCAATTTGGGCAATCATATTTTTGATCATAAGTACTTGTTCATGAGAATTCTCATGTCTTCTAGGTGAGGTAGGAACATTTTGTTCCTCTCCCAGCTATAGAGAGTAACCAGGTTGATTATATGCATGTTCTTCATTAAAATTTGTCCTTTTCTCAACTCCTTTCTCCTCATCTTCTAAGTCAATTACTGTTTCTTTACTTCTTTTATTAGACTTTTCTGAAATGATAGGTGTTTGAATATTTGAACCTGTTGAACTTACTACACCTTTGCTAGCTATCTTTTCTAAATCTGGCCTGCGTTCATGATTGAAATCTGAATACCCATTCTCAATTCTTCTATTACAAATTACACTATGTGGGTCATAAGCCCAACTTTCCCCTAGCAGCAAATGTATCTCATCTAGAATTTTACTAACTTCTTCAAATTTCTATCTCATATTAACAATGAAAGGACCTACAGTCATGGGCACTTTAAACATATGTCCCTTTTTCATGGGCACAAAGTGAACTTGATCAACATTCAGACTTTGTCAAATAAACTCCAAGGAAAATAGCCTCATGGGAATAAATATTGGAATTCTATAAGGCTCCACACCTTCTCCATATAACCTAATCTCTGAATAATCCTCAAACACAAACCAATCTCCAAACTTACAGTTTTCTCCTAAATGCAATAATTCTTGAGCTTTGGGTAAAAAACAAGGGGCAAAAACTCCATTCAAAACCTTACATGCACTTGACATGAAATAACTGGAAAAATCAAATAGTCCATTTTCATTTTATTCTCTCCTTACTACATCTGTCCATAAAACTATAGGCTGCCTATTCTTATTTATTTCCATGATATTCACACCTAGATGCATAAATTCCTCCACATTCTGATATAGGAACAATAAATGATTAATGAAGGAAATCTGAAATAACCTGTTAATGATAAACTCATCAGCTGTGAATTTACTGCTTCCCTCCAATAGGATGGAATATCCAGCACCATTCCTAGCTTCATCATCATGGAAAACATCCCTAACATCATTTTATCCACCATACTATCGTCATATCGGCCCAAAATTTTAGCAATGCTACTCAGTATTGGCTGAATCTCAGTATCAAAAACCTTCATAGGAAACTCCTTGCTGTCAGGTTGAAATTGTTGTGTGTTAGGCTTTAAAAAGTAAAAAATTTGATTGAAGTCTTCACTTGCAAGATTATCGTAACATGCTACCAAAGATTCATTGGAGAATTTAACACATGACTCTGACTCAAGGTAACAAAGGGCTTGGCGGATTAACTGGGTGGACACTTGGAGAACATTATCTCCCTGACAATTCATCACATAACATTTTCTAGTATACATAACGGAAACCATCCAGGATATTAATTCAAGAAAAAGATGAGTTCTAGGGATACATGTAGACAACAAACCAGACTTGGCCATGGAGGCATACACTGGAGAAGCTTTGTCGTTCAAGAGGACTTGTTGGTAAAATGGAAGATGGACCAGAGAACAATTAGTGTCTTGGATATCCCTCTCGGTATCCATGAAAGGGATATGACTGGCATAACCAGACAGAGGTGAAAGCTTGGCCATATTTCAGGACCACATCAACCAATGACTTGCAAGGTGGTTAAATTCTAATAGGGTGACGGAAAACTGAACAGGACGCAGCAAAAATCAATGTCAAACATTAACTTAATCTGAAGTGACTTCGAGAAAATGTAAATTCGTTTAAATAGGTGGTGTGGCCTTTTAAATTAAATGCTGACATTATGCGCCAACGAGCCATTAAGTTCACCTAACATGGAGGACAACTGTGAAAAACTCAGCACCTTCCGTCACTGCGGGCGGTCTCAGGGTACGGAGAAATATTTTGGCTTGTGCCCCCACATTCAATCTCCACCGCACATCTGTGTTTCTCCCGCAGTCAACCCGGTCAACTGAGGAGGCACCCTTATTTTTAATTAGTGTGATAGTTGTGCCCGCGAGTTGAGTCCTTCTATCAGAGTACGAGCTTTCATCACATTCTGCTTGATATAATGATCGACCTTTAAACATTAATTCGGGGACCCACTTCATAAGGTTCAAAGTATCTAAACTTTTTATTTTAATGCAACGAAAAGAAATATTTTTATGCCAAAGTATAAAAACTATAATACTTTAACATATTTTTGACAATTTTCTATTTTTATATTTTCAAAGTAGAAAATAAAAGGATATTACAAATGATCCACAACATCTGGCTCCACCTGGGGATAGTTTTTTTTTTCCATGAAACACTAAGAAACTGCAGATCAGTGCCTTCACTTCGGGCATGGAGTCAAATGATGCTTGATGAAAAATATACAATGAGGAACACCGAATATGTACAAATGATGAACCTGTTATGTTTAGTGCTAGAAATAATGTTTTAGATACTGCCCATTAACAGGCAATTCTACTGCTTCCCATCAAGATTTTCCAACATAAAAGTGTTATTTTATATAACTTCAATGATTTTGTAAGGACCATACCATAGAGGATCAAATTTACCATGTTTTCCCTTCTCCTCTCTCATGGTATCCCATATTAGTACCATATCTCCATTTTCGAACATAATATCCTTTGCCTTTCTGTAAAAAATGGACTTCATTTTCTCTTGATATGTGACCAAATTGTCTTTGACTTTATTTCTGCTTTCACTCAACTCTATTACCTTATTCAGCCTTCTTATCAATGCATTAGGTTATTCTTGTGCTTCTTGAAGAAAAGAAATCACTGGTTTTTCTAACTGAGTGGGAAACAAAGCTTGAATACCATATACTAACTCATAATGGGACTTACCAGTGGATCTTCTAGTAGTAATTCTTACTGCCCAAAGAGAAAATATCAACTCTGAATCCCAATTATTCTGGTTCTCATTAATTGTTTTCTTCATGATATTTACCAATGTCTTGTTTGATGACTCTGCTAATCCATTCCCTTGAGGATGATATGCTGTGGAATGAGATAATATCACATTATGAGTTTGGTAAAAATTTATAAACCTGACTAAGTTGAATACCTGAGCATTATTTGTGACGATTTTCGTTGGATATCCAAACCTACTGAAAATATTCTCTTCCAAAAACTTGATTACTACCAAATCATTTTCTTTCCTGGTAGGAATTGCCTCTACCCATTTTGTAAAATAATCAGTGGAAGTTAGAATCCACTTAAACTGCCCACTTGATAGTGGATTAATTTCTCCAATAAAATCTAATCCCCATTTTCAAAAGGGTTCTTCAATAAAAACAGGAAGAAGAGGTAAAGGAGCTAACCTTTTCTTTTCTGCAAATAATTAGGATTTTTGACAACTTCTAACAACTCTGTATACATCAGCAAATAAAGAATATCAGTAGAAACCTGATTTAAGAATATTATGAGCGGTTAATTTCCAACTGTAATGTCCTCCACACAAACATTCATGATATTCCTTGATCACTTTCATTGATTCTACTTCTGTCAAACACAGGAATAAGACACCAGCAAGATCTTTCCAATATAATTTAGCATCAATTATTACATAAGGCTGAGATTTAATTTTTAGAGCTCTGTATTTTGATCTATTGATTGAGGGAGGGCAGGAGAAAAAACACAAATAGTGAATAATATCTTTATACCAGTATGAGCAAAGAGATTTGTACTTGATTGTTGACTTTGTTTTAATCTGATTGGTCTCCTCAACCACTTCATCTAATGCTGCAAGCAAATTAATTCCCAGAGTTTGGAAATTAGATTATGTTAGAAACTTAGCTAATCCCTGTCCTTTGACTAACTTAGTAGGCTTAATGTCCAAATCATATTCTTGCATTTTGGCAATCCATTTTCCTCTTTTTCCCTCTATATCACTCTGAATCAACACATATTTTATAGCATAATTAAGTACATATGATACTATTTGAGAATGAGATACATATGTCCTGAAAGCTTTCAATGAATTCACTAAGGAATATACCTACTTCTCCAAGATGTTATATTTGAGCTTTGCATCTCTAAGGACTTTACTGAAAAATGCCACTGGCTTCTCCTTTCCTTCTTCATTCTTCTGTAACAACACAACAGAAATAGTGGAAGGTGATGCAAATGAAAAAAGTTGGAAAGGTTTTAGATAATTTGGACTAATCAAAACTGGAGCTTCTTGAAGAGCCTATTTAATTCTGTCAAAGGATTCTCTTGCATATTTGTCCCATTTTAATTTAGCATTTTTCTTCAACATATCTATTATTTTCCTGACAATCTCGGCATAATTTGGAACAAGTCTTCTGAAAAATTTGATTTTCCCTAGAAATCTTTGAATATCTTTTTTACTTCTAGGTAATGGAATTGTTTGTATAGCCTCAACCCTTGTTGGATCAATTTTCACACCTTGGTTTGAAGCTATATGTCCCAACAACTTACCTTCTTCTAGAGCAAACATGGATTTCTTAGGATTCAATGATAACCCAAATTTTTTGCAGTTCAAGAAAGCCTTCTGCAGGTGCTCCAAATTTTCATCATCAGACCCTCAAAAAATAGTCACATCATCCAAATATATGACTACAAATTTTTCACCTACAAAATCTATATCCATTGCCCTCTGCAAAGTTGCTCCTGCATTCATGAGCCCAAATGGCATCCTAACATACATAAATGTTCCCGAGGGTGTAGAGAAGGTTGTTTTATTTTGATCTCCTTTCTCAACCACTAATTCGTTGTACCCAGAAAAACCATCCACCATGGATAACCTATAAGCTCCCGTTTCTTTCTACAGTACATAGTCCATATTTTGCAAAGGATAATTATCCTTCAAGGAGGCTTTGTTGATATTTCTCAAATCCACACACAATCTTATCCCTCAATTTTTCTTCCTAACTGAAACTAGATTTGAAACCCACTCTGAGTACCTGAGCGGAACTATGATTTTTTCTTGCAAAAAATTCTTTACCTCTTTCTCAATAGGGGCTAATAACAGTGGATTAATCTTTCTTAGATTCTGCCTGTGTGGCTTAACCCCATCCTTCAGTGGTATTTTATGTTGAATAATATCTAAATCATAAGTCTTCAAATCTTCATATGACCATGCAAACACATCTATGAACTTTTTGAAAATATTTGCATACCTTTCTTTATAATATTTAGGAACTCCTTTGAACAACTTGACTATTTTGGGCTCATGCTGAGTTCCTAGATTACAATCCTCCATCTCTCCATCCTGAGATGCCTTCTTTTGATTCACTGCTACATCGTTAGCATCAAATAATCTTTCAAGGGGAACCAAGCCTTTGGGAAATGTATTATCTTTCAACTGAATTATTTTCTGGTCACCAATTGTCTGCTTCAGGTTTCTAGGCACATCAATTTTATCAACTTAATCACTTTCTTGATCAATTTGATTGTCCCGAAAATTTCCAATCATTGTTAAAAATTTATTGATCTGCTCATCATCTTCAAAAACCTTCCAGTGCTTTACATTATTAGGGATTGAAGACCTGTGTCTGATTTCAATTTCATATATTATTCTTGGATTAATTGGTGGCTTAAATGTGTTGGCTGCAACTGCTAATGAGTCTGCCATTATATTTTCTTCTCTTGGAATAAATTGAAGATTAAAGGCTTCAGAATAATTTTCAATTATATCCCACACCTCATTTCTATAGGATCTCAGTCTAGGATGCTTAGTCTAAGACCAATTCTTAATCTATCTTATTACTAACTTAGAATCACCAAAAATGGAAACAGATTGTATTCCCATTTGTTTAGTTGTTTGCAAGCTCAAAATCAATGCTTCATACTCTGCCACATTATTAGTTGATTCAAATTCCAGTTTCAAATAAAAAAGGTAAAATATTAGCTTCAGGAGATATAAAGATGAACCCAGCTCCTGTACCTTCTTTATAATATGCTCCATCAAAATAACACTTCAAAATTTTATTTCAATGTAGCTCCTTATGTACACTTTCTGAAGAGAGCTACTTATGTGAGTCTTTAACAAATTGTGCATCTTCATGCATCATAAAACAAGAGAGATCATCCTTCGCTTGACCATAAATGGGAGAATTACCTACCTCTTTCTTGGTGTTGGTGTTCATGAATATGGTTTCTCTATATAACCTCCTTCCTTCTCCATTGAAAACAGGGATAATGGCATATGTGAAATCCAACTTTAAGACACCTCCAAGATTTTCTCCCCAGGATCTGGACAACCACATACCAAATCTAGCAGGAATATCTGAAACTACTACATCCATCATGATACTCTTGGCTGGAATTTGGGCCAAGGAAACAACCATGTCTTTGATAAGACCTACACACTTCACTCTCTTTGAATCAAAGAAATAAAGGTCTCTATATGGCTTAGTGATTTCTAAATTTAGCTCTTTCATCATAGATAATGGCATAATATTATGTGATGCACCAGAATCAAGCACACAATTATGTAGAATAAAATCATGCAAAAGTACTGATATATAAAAAGGTGAAATAGAAGAGTCTACCTCTTCAACATGAGGCTCAAAAGTAACCACTAGTTTCTCTTCTTGAAAAATCACAATATCGCCCACCTCATCCGATTGAGATAGATTAATAAACTCTGCATTTTATTTCTTATAGCCAGGTGTTTTAGCTAACTCAAGAAGAGGTACTTGAATTTTAACTTTTTCTAACTCTTTAGACAAACTAAAATTTTGGTTTTGCTTAATCAACTTTTCAGGTTCTCCTTGATTTCTATTTGAATTTGCATGTTGGTCAGGAACAATAGCAATCTTCTCCAAAATATTTGAGTCATTAGACTTGTTTTGGGAAGCCTCAGCTGGCTGCTTCTCTTTTTCTTTTACTGGATTCATGGGTTGCTTCCCCTTGTCTGATTTTTTTATAGAATTTTTCTGTTGTGGAGTCGCCATCGGAGAAGGGACCGACTCTGATTCTTTTTCTTTATCATCCTGAGTTCTCAACCTATTTTTAGATATCAAGTAATAATTTTTATGAAATTCAGATTTCATAAAACCAGTAATTTTTTTGCAATAGTCATCCATCTCTTCCTGATCAAATGAAATATCAGATTCTTTACACTCTTCTTCAAATTCTCTTTCCCATCCTTCTTCTGCACTACCTTCGATGTATATGGCAGAAATTTTCTCTTCATATTCTTTCTGATCATCATCAGCAGAATAAGAAGGTGTTGCGTCTATATATAAGGGTGCGTGAACTTGATCTTGATCTCTTCTTTCCCTCTGCAAAATTTGTAGGGGTTGCTTTCTGAATTGGGGATTAAAAACCCCTCCATTTTGTTTTGTAGTTTTCTTGTTATCCAATTCCAAATTTAATAATTTGTTTGAAAAAAATTTAATGACCTTGGTCATGTCATCAATCCTTTGATCTTCAATTGACTCTTCCTTAGCTTTAACTCTATCTTGAACTGACTGCTTTTCTTGAGCTTTTCCAGCAGCAGTCATATTTTCTTCAATCTCCAACGCATCCATTTGGATTTGTTAAAGAGTAGGGGACATTCTTTCTCTCAAAGTAAAACTAAAATATGATACAAATGCCCCAGCAAAAACCACTCTTGCTCCAATGGGAGGAGGTTTCATTTCTGTAGGCAAACTATTGTACAAATTATTGAATCTTTTAATAAAATCACTCATATTCTCATCAGGTTTTTTCTTAATAGCATTAAATTATGTCAAAGAATAACCATGGTCTCTCTTTTCACCCCATCTTTGGTTGAACTGTATTTCTAACTCATCCCAATCATTAATTGAACCATTTGGTAACCCTTTAAACCATTTTCTTGTCTCTCCATTTAGGGACTGCACAAAAAGTCTCATTACTACATCTAGCTATTCAACATTGAAATTTTTAGAAAAAGTGAAAAACACAGGTGTAGGTTTTAACCCTGAATAGAAATATCTACACACGATTCTTATAACAGAAAATAAACAATAGCAAGAGCATAAAACATAAAACAGATAAACACAGAGATTTTCCCCTGGATCCCAAATCGGGACGACCAGCTTGATTTTTCATTATTCCTTTTAGTGTTACAACACATATATATACATGCCGGAGCATACATAAACCCCAATCCATTAACCCTGGATTAGAACATAACCATAGTTCCCTTGACCGGATCTACAAAAATACCAGGGGCCGAAAACCATCGAACCCCAAAACCATGTGCAAGACCATGCACAAAACCATGGGCGGATCCGCCTATGAGTGGGTCCGCACAAAAAACAAATTTTGGCCGGGGCGCTGCCCCGGACCCCAACGGTGGGGACTGCTTCGCCCCTCGTGACCCCCCAGCTACGCCCGACGCAACATACAGCGTGTGGGGCTAATCGTGGAAATAATATAACACATACCCAACATTCTCCCACTTGTTGTTTTCTTTCCACGGGGGGCCACAAGAGAGCTTAGTCATTTGCCCAATTCTTCAACACCCATTGTTTCTCTACACCAAGAGAACTTCTGAGTGCTCACAGACTTCGTCAATTCATCTGCAACATTCTTTAGAGTGTCCACCTTTACCAGCAACACCCTTTTAGCCTCAATCATATCTCTAACAAAGTGATATTGAACATCAATGTGCTTTGTCTTTGAATGATAAGCAGGGTTCTTAGCCAAGAAAATTGCACTTTGGCTATCACGGTCTATCCTTATAGCTTGTTGTACCAACCCCATACTTGAACACAATCTCTGCAACCAAACTGCTTCCTTGCTTGCATGAGTGGCTGCTATGTATTCTGCCTCTGTAGTTGAAAGAGCCACTACAGACTGTCTTTTACTCATCCAACTGACTGCGCCTCAAATAGGCTAAACACATACCCACTTGTAGATCTTCTTTGATCCAGATCTCTGGCCCAGTCTGCATCAAAAAAACCACGAATGTCCAACATTCTTTCCAATCCTGGTCTTCCCTGGTAGCACAAGCCATAATCACTAGTGCCACGTAAATATCTGAAAACCCGCTTCACTATTGTCCAATGCTCCTTCCCTGGGTTTGACATAAACCTGCTCAATACTCCCATTGCATGTGCAATGTCTGGTCTAGTACAGACCATTGCATACATTAGGCTACCCACTGCACTTGCATATGGAACACGGGACATATACTCCTCTTCTTCTTGTGTCTTGGGACACTGTTCAGCAGACAACTTTACACCTACAGGAATAGGAACATTCACCAGTTTACTATCCTGCATATTAAACCTCTGCAATATAGTCTCGACATACTTCCTCTGGTTTAACCAGAGCTTCCTCTTTGCCCGATCTCTCTTAATTTCCATGCCCAAAATATAGTTTGCAGCACCAAGATCCTTCATGTCGAATTTGGAGAGCAGTTGGGTCTTCAAATCTTGGATAATTTCTTTGTCATTTCCAATCAACAACATATCATCCACATACAATACCAAATAAATAACATGGTCACCAATTAATTTAAAATAAACACAGTGATCCTCCTTGCTTCTGGTGAAGCCAAGTCCCCGTATATAGGTATCGAATTTCTGATACCACATCCTTGGTGACTGTTTTAACCCATACAGAGACTTCTTCAACCTGCATACCAGTTCTTTCTTACCCTTCACCATAAAGCCTTCAGGTTGCTTCATGTAGATCTCCTCTTCTAGATCCCCGTGAAGAAATCTTGTCTTCACATCCATCTGTTCTATCTCAAAATCAAATGCAGCAGCAACAGATAAAAGTAATCTAATAGAAGTAACCTTGGCAACAGGAGAAAAAATATCACCAAAATCAATTCTCGGCACTTGGGAATAACCTTTCGCTACCAACCGAGCTTTGTATTTCTCCACCTTGCCTTCTACATTCATCTTCTTCTTAAACACCCATTTGCTCCCAATGGGCTTCCTTCCAGCCGGCAACTCCACCAGATTCCATGCATCGTTTTTGTGCAAGGATGCCATTTCATCAACCATGGCCTCCTTCCAGAGTTTTCCATCCTCTGAATCTACTGCCTCCCTGACAGTTCTGGGTTCATCATCAGTTATAGTTAAGGCAAAACCTGAACAGAAAGCGGATGGACTATACCTTTCTGGTTGCCTTCTTTCCCGAACTGATCTTCTCAAAGCTGGAGTTTGTGGCTCTTCATCTTCTGAGTCTTCTTCTATTGTAGAGTCTGATTCATCCTCCTTTAGCTCAAACTCTATCTTCTCAGGTTCCTTTGGTAGGACTTCATGTTTAACAACATATTTCACTTCTCTAAACACCACATCTCGGCTGTACACAACCTTCCTTGTTTCTGGGTTCCAAAGCTTGTAACCCTTTAAGCCATCCTTATACCCAATAAAGATGCACCTTTCAGATTTATTATCCAACTTGGTCCTTTTCTCCTTTGGAACATGTACATATGCATCACATCCAAATACCCTTAGATGTGAAAGAGAAGGTTTATTTCCAGTCCATACCTCATGTGGGGTCTTATCCTCCAACGCTGATGAAGGTGATCTGTTAACTAAGTAACATGCAGTCTCCACTGCCTCTGCCCAAAATTCTTGTCCTAACCCGGTACCACTGAGCATGCTTCTTGCCTTTTCCATCAACGTTATGTTCATTCTTTCTGCAACTCCATTTTGCTGAGGTGTGTATGGAGTAGTCTTCTGCCGTGCTATACCACACTTCTTACAGAACTCTTCAAATTCCTTCTTGCAGAACTCCCCACCATTATCTGTCCTTAATGCCTTTATCTTCTTCTCTGTCTGGTTTTCCACCAGAGCCTTAAATTCTTTAAATTTGTCAAAGACTTCAGATTTCTTCCTCAAGAAATATATCCATGTATTCCTTGAGAAGTCATCTATGAATGAAACATAGTACACGGACTTTCCCAGTGATGGAACTGACACAGGCCCAAACACATCACTGTGCACAAGTTCTAATATCTTGTTTGCCCTCTTAGCACCAGAAGGAAAACTCACCCGATTCTGCTTCCCATATACACAATGTTCACAGAAATCGAAATCCAGAGAACAATTAGACATACCTTCTACCATACCATCTCTATGCGATATCCGAAGGCCCTTCTCTCCAATATGTCCAAGCCTTTGATGCCATAGCATGGTCTTTTCTCCAGAGATAGCTAGGCTTTCCGTCCCATCTCCAATATGTCCAAGCCTTTGATGCCATAGCATGGTCTTTTCTCCAGAGACAGCTAGACTTTCCGTCCCACTTTCAGGAACCACAGAACTGTTACACCCATCAATAACAGTGCTACCTTGTAGCTTGTATAGAGTTCCAGTCCGAACTCCCCGCATTAATACCGGTGCTCCCCGAACCATCTTGCAGGCATCTTTCTCGAACACTGTTTTTACACCTGCATCATCCATCTTGCTTACAGAAATCAGATTTCTGGCCAATGTAGGAATATGGAGAACACCAGGAAGTGTTCTAATCCTTCCACCTTGCAGCTTCAGCTTGACCTTTCCACGTCCGAGGATTCTGGCCTTAATATCATCCCCTAGGAAGACATCACCACCATCATATTTCTCATACTCGCAGAACCACTCCCTATGGGGAGTGAAGTGAAAGGATGCACCTGAGTCAATCAACCATGACTCATGATCTACATGTGCATTTGAAGAAGAAGCCAAATACACATCCCCACCTTCATCCGAGGTGGTTTTTGCCTCTGCAGAAGGACCTTCATCAGATCCCTTTCCTTTCTCAGGAGCTTTAGATCCGCATTCCTTTTTGTAGTGCCCTTCCTTTCCGCATTTCCAGCACACCTTTACAAACTTTCCAGGAGATTTAGATCTCCCTCTAGATTTAGATCTCCCACTCGAAGCCTTATTCTTGTTTCTGTTCTGGGACCTTCCTCGTACAGATAAGGCATCTCCATTCTGACCCTCCATATTTCTCCGTCTCATTTCCTCCGACAGCAAGGCTGAGACAATGTCATCAAAATTCAAGGTAGTTGTGTTGCTACCTATTGCAATAACCAGACTGTCCCACGAGTCCGGTAGAGAACACAACAAACTGATGCACTTATCTTCATCTGAGATTTTAATATCAACAGATGACAATTGACTTACCACAGTATTGAAGGAGTTCAGATTCTCTGTCACCGAGTCTCCATCCTTCATCCTCAGGTTATACAGCTTTTTCCGCAGGAACAACTTATTCACCAGAGACTTAGATTGGTACAAAGTCCCAAGTTTTTCCCACAAGGTCTTCGTCGTAGCTTCCCCAGATACATTCAACAATACTGAATCTGAGACACACAACCGTATTGTGCTCTTAGCCTTCCGATCCAGCTTCTTCCAGTCTTCATCTGACATTCCCGTTGGCTTAGTACCCGGATCTACCGCGATCCACTGATCTTTATCCACCAGCAGATCCTCCATCTTGAGTTTCCACAACTCAAAACTCTGACCATTAAATTTCTCGATCTCTATCTTTCCGCCGCTCGCCATCTTCTTTCACCGCAAGAATTGATCCCGCAGATCTCCCACTGAACAGGGTCTACCACAGGCCCGAGAAAAAAACCCTCAACAACAAAGGCATCCCCTTGAAGCCGAAACAGCTCTGATACCAAATTTAGGTTTTAACCCTGAACAGAAATTATCTACACACGAATCTTATAACAGAAAATAAAACAATAGCGAGAGCATAAAACAGATAAACACAGAGATTTTCCCCTGGATCCCAAATCGGGACGACCAGCTTGATTTTCATTATATTCCTTTTAGTGTTACAACACATATATATACATGCCGAAGCATACATAAACCCCAATCCATTAACCCTGGATTAGAACATAACCGTAGTTCCCTTGACCGGATCTATAAAATACCAGGGGCCGAAAACCATCGAACCCCAAACCATGTGCAAAACCATGCACAAAACCATGGGCAGATCCGCCTATGAGTGGGTCCGCACAAAAACCAATTTTGGCCGGGGCGCTGCCCCGGACCCCAACGGTGGGGACTGCTTCACCCCTCATGACCCCCCAGCTACGCCCGACGCAACATACAGCGTGTGGGGCTAATCGTGGAAAGAATATAACACATACCCAACATACAGGTTGCAAAGATGGAGGTTTTCTACCATTGGGCTATGGAGTCAGTGACAGGGATAAAGATAACAATAGCTCTTCTTATAGAAACTGAGGCTTGTATATACTTCAACGAAAGTGTGACACATTCAGGAAAATCCCAATAACTTGAGGTTCAAAGAAAGTCAGAGCATTTGATACATGAATTCTGAGTAATGATACATCAAGGTATTGAAAGCAAAGTATTA